>OX578136.1:112307627-112595127 GCA_951213105.1 Amaurobius ferox
ATATTAAAAATGAAAAGTTAATCAAATTATAAATATATTTAACCTAATTCCTTTACTTAATGAGAGTTTCGAGGTTGTAAGGCACAATGCAAAATACCTCATTCAAAGATCAATTAGTAGATCGCGATCGACGGGTTGGGCATCAATGTCCTAGAGAATCTGCGCAAACCTAGTAAAATGCTGTTCAATAATTTAACAGCGCATGATGTGATAAGAATGGTGATAATTAAAATAATGCATTTTGATGAATAAAATACAGTGGAACTTGGTTACAATAACTTCGGTTGAAGCCACAACTCGGCTACTTCTTCAAATTTGTAAACTTAATAAATGAACTTGAAAATATCTGCCAAACAGATGACTGATGAAACAGATGACTTAAGAAATTGAAAATATCAATATGGGGATTAGTGATAGGTTTAACCAATTGTTGAAACAGAATAAAAATGGTATGGATATACCTTCTAATACTATTTTAGCGCTTTCATTTTGACATATATTGATTCAATTTCATAACGATTTCCTTTTGGCATATATTGATCAAATTTCATATTTTTGTAAATTTGTTTACAAATGGGGCCAGGATGTTTTATTTTATTATAGATAATTTTGTACAGCGAAAACAGAAATTTTTATACTTTATTTTAAGAGAATTAAATTAACTATTTTAATAGAATGTTTTGGAATAAAAATATCGTTTAGAGTACTATAGGAATCTGCACAGAATTGTGGATTTTAAGTTTCTTTATATTATATATTCCGAGATGAGCGGATATACTGCTAGCAAATAATTAAATTTATATACTGTAAGGTAAATAAATTTGATTATTAAATAGAAAGAGCACACATATACATTAAATATAATTTGATTAAAGGCTAGAAGACATCAGAAATGAAGTTTATGTTTTCCTTTGAAGGCAAGCAGTTAAATCTTGCATGCATTTTGACCAGTAATGCATGTTCAATATTTCAAAATATATCTAATTGTGTTTAATTATATATAAAATTACATTTGCCCACAATAATAGCCTAAATGCATAACTCTTTGTTTATTTTGAGAGTGCTTTTTTACCACACTTTGAGTTAGCATTGCAAAGCCATACTGGACTATAAAATAAAATTTATACCACTTATAGGATACCAATAGAGTAGTTACATAAAAAAAAAATTTAAAATTTTTGTCAGGTGTCCCTTTCATGATAGTTTACCTTGAAATATGTATTTTTTTTTTAAGTTTTGCAAGTTTAGTGTTAAAAAAGGGTAGAAAGGGGTTTTAAAAATGAATTTTATTTTCTTGATAAGCTAAAAGCTGTCTTCCTCTAGTCTGTGAAAAAAAAAATTCGTTCCTTGTTTTTAACTCTTCTGGAGTTATAGCCACTTAAAATTGGAGATTTTGTAATTCATATTTGCTGAATTTAAGTACATTTTAATCTTATTAAATTAAAAACTAAACACAACTTAAATACTTTTTATATTTGCGCTGAATGTAAGTACATTTTAATCTTATTAAATTAAAAACTAAACACAACTTAAATACCTGTCATATTTGCGCTGAATTTAAGTACATTTTAATCTTATTAAATTAAAAACTAAACACAACTTAAATACCTGTCATATTTGAGCTGAATTTAATACATTTTTATCTTATTAAATTAAAAACTAAACATAACTTAAATACCTTTCATATTTGCGCTGAATTTAAGTACATTTTAATCTTATTAAACTAAAAACTAAACACAACTTAAATACCTATTCTTAGAGATCAAAATGCCTACTAGTTTTAGGGAAGGAGGGAATTTGTTCAGTTATCTTTTATAGTTATAGAGTTCTGTCATTTCCGCGAACCCCAGAAAACTCGAATTTTGGTCCGCCCCGGCATGTAAAATTAAGCTCAGATCAAAAATGGTGGCAAATTAAAGAAAACTAACATTTGTTTTGGTATACACGCAAATGGTACTAACTATGTCGAGAAACCCGCTGTGCTCATTTCACGCGGAATGACCCACTAACGAAAGTGATCGAGTAAGATCAATACCGAGCACAAGAGATGCCTTGGAAGCCATTCGTATAGTAGAAAATTTTATGAGACAAAATGATGGTATTTGCAAGTGCTTGCCGATGTTGCGGGAGTGGTTAAAGAAACTTTACATTAACAAACTTTACATAAACTAAAAACTCAAAAGAAAATTGCTAATTTCTTCTCATAAAATTTAACACGTATGCATTATTTTTGTCACATTTAAACAGTTGTTTACTTCTGCTTTGTCTGTATTTATTCCCACAATACAGAATATGTTAAAATAAAAGTACTGCATGCACTAATAATGCCATTTATAAAAAATATATTACGTACCAACATTTTAAAATTATTTATCACAGTATCAAAATTTCAGTAGCCCTTTGAATGCCGTTAAAACTGAGTTTGACATTTTTACTTCTCTCTCTTTACCCACATGGAATCAGATATCTAAATCAGTTTATGAAATAAAATAGCACAAGAAATAATACGTATTAACTAACTATGGCATCCGCAGCTAGTTGTTGGTTTTAAAAAAATAGTTAGGTATAAATACCCGGTACATACCGGATGTCCACCCGGTCCGCGGAAAGTTTATTTCGACAGATACCAAGGTTTTTCAAATCGGACCGATAGAATCGAATATGGAGAAATGTACGAATTGCACTTTCATTTCAGATAACAACATTCATGCTTCCAGCTTATATACTCACCAGCATGGCATAGCCGACACTTACAACAGCAAGATTGCTATTAGCCACAGTTTTTTGAACCTCTATGGAGACTGCCAGATTCAGTTTTATCACGCAGTCGACTTCAAATTTCTTAAAGGTTGAGCTCAGGTTGTACGAGGCTGTTGTACTTACATAATCTAACCGTATCGTATGGAGTACTCCGATAATTAGGATCGATCTCAAAATTGTAGCACAACCGCTATCCTGACTCTAAGAACATCCCTATAGGGAAGTTCTGGTTGTAAAGATTTAGAGATTGCAGCCTTATGCAGTCGGAGGACTTTAGGACTGAATTTGTCGGTCGTCCTATAGATATTCGCAAAATTGTGGCACATAGCATAAACGCGATTCTAACTTTGAAAAATCCTAACTTTGAGAAATCTTAACTTTGAGAAATCCTAACTTTGAGAAATCCTAACTTTGAAAGAGAAATATAATTGACAGAATATAAAAACTGACAGTTAAGTTACTATATAATTAACAGATTAGCGTGATTATTATGATTCAAAAATAATCAAAAGATAGCAAATAACAAAATACTAATAATAAATAGCAAATATAAAAAATAACAGCTATAAGTGCCATCTAGTGTATACCAACTTAACTTGAAACACAGTGCGTCATCCATGACAATTAAACACAGAAACATCAAAAGTTTATTTTCATGTTGTGCACTTTTCATTATTTACTCCAAAAACATAACCGCAATCATACTTTCTAAATTTGCAATTAAATTTAAACGTATCCGAAAATGAAAGTTGGAATGGCATCGTTTATGGAATTCTCTTTCAATGGCGGAACAAAACGAGTTTTGGCAAAACTTGACGGCACAAAATACAAAGAGCATTTTTTTCCTTTTTTTTTTCAGAAAGAAACTAACATAAAATTGTTTTCGCCGGATTTTTGCTGTCCAACTTAATTTTTAGAAATTGTGAACAGTTAACGGTCTTTAGAAATAGCCGTTCATTGGACATCAACCACGATTTTTGGAAGTGCGAATAAGCTGAGGAAACGAAAGGTATAGATAGGTGATCATAAGATACATGAGGACCGTAATATGGGAAGTGTAGACTTTTTAGACGTTTATGAAACTGATTTGGGCACCAAATGTGCCTTAAATTCTATTGGGTAGCTAATGTTTCTTTACCCAATCTTTCAAAATGGCTTTCAAAGGCTCAAGGACAGGGTTTAGAGAAGTGTCGAGGACAGGTTAAAATCTCCTTTTAACCTTCTAGCGAAGAGAAAAAAAAGATCACAGATAAAGGAATTGCATAATAAAATAGAGTTTACATCAAAGTGCCGTAATGCATTGGCAAACAAAGCTAGTTATTACTCACCATACAAAATAACTCTTGTATAATGATTAATGGTCCAAAATTTGATGAACATGTAAGAAATATTTTTACGCAGTAAAATTATATTTAAAAAAAGTGCAAAAGAACATCAAAGAAGAAAGTTTTATTGTTGAATGGCACTGCTGAATTAGGTACCAATTTAAATCAATGAAAAATTTGTTGGCATTTTTTTTTAAACTTACTTTTTTTCACTTACATTTGTTTCGTAGTGGGTATGTTAATTTTGGACGTAAAAGTTCATAAGAATTTATACTAGTCTCTGTAAATATATGTTTATTATTTAAATCTGTCAAATATGGATAAATACTTGATATCATTTATTGTCCTTAGATGATTGCTAAAAAACCATGATTAAGATTTCTTTATTACCAATTAAAAGTTTGCGTTTTGATCACGTTTTCTACCAGGAAACATAACTTCAAAGTCAAGAAATTTCTAAAGCACGGAATTTTTACTGGATCTTATAATTTAAAAAGCATGTAAAATCAATAATTAAAAAAATTACAATAAGTCACATTCATATTTCAAAACATTTTAAAAATTATAACAGAAATATTTAAAATATATATAACTTTACATGCGTTGCATAAAATTTTCCTTTAAGGATTATTTATTTTATTACAAGGGAAAAATTTGCGATTTGATAGCATTTTCCATCCGGAAAACAAACTTTTAAAAGTCAAAACATTTTTAAATGAGGGATTTCATACTGGATTCTACAATTTAAAAATAAGTCAAAATCAATTACTTTAAAACAATTTACAATAAAATAATTTACAATTTATAATAAATCACATTTTATTTCATAACATTTTAAAGAATATAATACAAATATTTAAAATATATATATATATATATAACTGTACATACGTTGTATAAAATTTTTCTTTAAGAATTTTTTATTTTCCTTTGGAAAAGTTTAATGTACCGGTCATGGGCATCAATCTAATTAAAATATTTGCTTAGTCACGAAGAAGATTAAGCTGAAGACACCTTGGAGAAATATCTTCAACCTACAACTTGGGAAGCACATAATTAACAAGTCTTGAACTATGATATCTGCAGAGTTGAAAATCGAGATATTGAAGTCTGTATGAATGTCTTGGTAAAAAAAAAAAAATGGGGATCATGTTCCTAAGGAAAGAAATATACCCTAAGTAAATTATAAGATAAGTGCGATATTTGAACCATAGCCTTAACTGAAATTTTTTTGGGGAGGATATGCAAATGAGCTTCTAGGTTGTCGAGAGTGGGGGGTGGGGGTAGCAAATCTCTAGATTGGAAACTAGTATACAATTTTACTATACTAGATGTATTCTATACTAGAAAGAAAAGCCCGTCATTAAACATGGTAAAGTTACAAAAAATCACTTACCATCCGCCATTCATGAAATTGCCTCTCATCCGCACACCTGCAGCACTGCTCCTAATATCCACATGCACATGCTAGCCCAACACCTCTTTCATTCAATATTACTATTTCTTATACGACTCCCTATCGAGAAATACATACTATATCGTCTTCTAAGGAAACGGAATTTATTTACGACCCCCCTATCGAAACATGCTATACCATACCTTAGCAAAATGCAATTAATTAACGACGCCCTAGACCCCTCTAACAAACCGCACATGTCTCACAAACAGTGAAACTCACTATATTTTGAATAAAGATTATTAAATTAATAATTTCCTCAAAGTGATAGGGCTTATCAAATAAATTGAACAAATTTCAAGATAATGAATGTTTATCAATTTAACGTTTTCGTCATTTTGGCGACGTTTCCATCAATTTGGCGACATTTTTGTCAATTTGGCGATATTTTTAATGCTCCCCAAATTCATCGCCAAAGTTACCAATTATTCGTCAAATGTTTCGCCAAGTGTTCAAGACAGATAGATAGGCATAGTACGTTATATATATTATGTCCATTCAATATAACATATATTACATTGACCTTGATGTCCTCAAAATAATCTGCAAAGAATGTTGTTTGTTTATTCTTATTTCAAGGTCACTGCTTAAACTTATACGCAATATTATTAATTTATTGTTACGTGTTATTAACGCTAAATATTTTAAACATTGACAAGTAACATATCATAACTTACCATTCACGAAATCATATTTCATAGAGCAACTGTTCAATCAATGAATGAATCGTATATAAACCGAAACATTCCGTCTCCTTACCCACTCGTGTGCTTTCCTCAATCTTGTTTATAAGCTTTCTAAGTAACAACACCAAAAAACTCATCGTTAAATGAATGACAGCTTTATTGATTTAAGTAGCAGGATTTAGATGTTTACCAATTCATATAATGATTTTGCCAGTATTCGATTTTTAGAAGTATGTATTTGACTTTTTCTTTCCCCAACAGGACATAGTACCTTTTTTTTTTCGAGTTCAACATAAACTGAAGTTGCTTAGCTCAATTTTCCGTATAAATATCTCATTGATTATTGTTTGCATTCTGCGATTTCGAATCACAGTCCTGCGGTTTTCTTTATAAAAACAGTCGTTAGCGGCCTTTCGAGATGAAAAGATAGTTGCACATTGTGAACCCTTGCGATTTTAGGTATTTGGGATGGAGTGATTTATTATGAAGGGAGGGTATGGTCAACCGGGTCTTTAATCGAATTATTGTCACCCATGTACACGTGGTTTAAATACACTTTGCATATTTTTTTTTTCTTTCTTCCGCGTTTCTAACTTCACCCAAACCCGTCAGCCTAAGTGTTGGATTAGGAGTTGTAAAAGAGCAAAATTTCCTAATATGGACGATTGTCTAAGAATCCCATGGACTCGAGTTGCAAAGTTCAGAGGAACTTTTTGTGACACTAAAGCCTTGGCTACATGCTGTGATTTTAGAGGATGAACGTCTATAGTTTTAATAAAATTGTATGGAAAACAACGTCAAATCATCAACACTTTAATATAAAGACAACCAAAAATTGGCCATTATTAAGAGTCTTTAATTAAAATCCCTACAACGTACCCAAAAAATTCACAACCACAGCGCTTTAGGGCATTATTATGCCCTTAATTTTTCATTTTTTCGTTTTGTATTTTGCAATTAAAAAAGGTTTTTAAATGTATTGTATTTAAGATGTAAAATGATTTATATGCAAATTTTATCTCGCGGTTGTGGCCTATATATTTAAACTCGTGTTTTCCATTTTCACTTTCCCACTAATGAAGGACATACCAATGCCTGAAAGCGCCATGGTTGTGAGTTTTTTTGTGTAGTACATAGTGAATAGAGATTTTAATAAAATACTTTTAATAACAGCCAATTTTTGGTTGTCTTTATATTTTTAAAGCCTACAGTTTTCTTTGTGAAATAGTCGTTTGCCGCTTTTCACGCTAAAAGTTGCACAATGTGAGATTTTGAACTCTTTTACGACCTGGACTAATAATCGATAATACGATCTGAACTGGTAATTAGGTAGCATGATTGATGCATTATAGGGATGGACTTTTGACCAATTGGATGTTTTCTCGGGCAGTGGTCATCCATGTATACGTCACTGAAAGGAACGTTGCACGTCAGGTCGATTATGTGTTTTTCTTCGTCCCGTGTCACTAACTCCGCCCTAACTCGTCAGCCTAAGTCATTGACTAAAGAGTTGCAAAAGTGTAAAGTGCCTAATGTGAACGATCGGTCAAAACTTACATAGACTCGATGCATTTGGTATGTTGATACATATTTGTAATGAATAACATACAGTTGTATAACTGAGTATCCCCCCCCCCAAAAAAAAAAAAAAGATAGTGCCCGAAAACAGCTTTCGGTAATTCTGTGTCATTATAAAAGGTAAATTAACTGGTGTGTAGCTCAACTCGACTTTCTCATGCCAAAATCGAATTTTAGCAGCTTTTTCTTCACAAGAGAAATTTTGAAAAACCAGTATCATGTGTCAAATGATTAGAAATATAGCGTGTTACCCTTTACTTCACTGGGCTTGAAAAAACCCCATCTTGATACCATATTTGATGCCATACTTGAGAATATACTCCCCCCCCCTCCCCCCTGGAGAGTGGGTAACTTCAAGGTATTTAGAAAGAAGGTAGGTCAAACAGCGCAGGAGAATACCATTCGTTCCCGCTCCGTGACGTCATATCGGGACTGAAGTGAATTTCTTCATGTGGTTTCTATGTATTTTTGAGTTCTGGTGCGCTTTTCAAATAATTTCAAATTTCAATTATTATTGAAGTTTTAGAAAATGATTTTATATTATAACAGATTTATGAATAATTTTAGCTTATGTTTTAATGAATTATCATAAACATGCATGTTTAAGATATAATAAACGCGATTTTTCTATTTGGAAAGGATAGAACTTGAATAGAAATCCCTTCTCCGTAATTGAAATTGATTGAACAGTACTTGTAAAACAGAGGAAAACGGTATTTCTTATTTTCAGTGAAGTACAGAGTTTAATACTAAAATAATGTATTTAATATATAAATTTCTGCTGTCACTTTTTGAATTTACAGGGTTCACATCCTATTAAGACATAACAATATCATCCCACTAGCTTAATGAAAAGCACTCTATACGGCTATCGACTCATTTTAACTTTCGTCTAATATTCATTTTGTAACTAATCTGTCATACGAATCACTGGTGAGGCTTGAGTATTTTTATAAATTACACCTAATATGAGAACAAAATTTTCCAGCATTCGATTTAATAGCAAGAAAATTTATGATTAATTAGTAAAATGAATCCCATCATATATTGCATTACAATAAAAGTTTTATTACTTTCCTTATATACATAGTATAATGTATAAGGAAAGTATTGTGATGGTGCCGAAAATTCGAATTCGAGTTTTCGACGGGAGAGCACGTTTCAAGAATCCCTGATCACAAATTGAACATTTTTGAGGTGATGTCTGTGTGTGTGTCAGTGAGTCTGTGGAGACGATATCTCACGAACAAATTAAGCGATTCGAATGAAATTTGGTATAGAAATTGCAATCCATGAATACTGGAAGCATATTGTTTTTAAACACAATTGAATGTTCAGCTCCCTCTAAATTTTCGAGTGAAATTTTGAAAAAATCATCAAAAAATCGAAACCTTAAATAAAGTTTCGCAAATAGACATTTCTTAAGTGATTTT
Organism: Amaurobius ferox; assembly: GCA_951213105.1. NCBI lineage: Eukaryota > Metazoa > Arthropoda > Arachnida > Araneae > Amaurobiidae > Amaurobius > Amaurobius ferox. The sequence continues at coordinate 112,316,866 of OX578136.1, forward strand.
TCCTTAGAAAACGATTGATATAAACTTTAGAACCCTAGCATTTACCGCTCTCGAGATATTGCACATTTTTCAAATAAATTTATCACCCCCCCCCCCCCCCCCAAAAAAAAAAAAATGTTAACTCTTGAGAAACAATTAATTCATTATTCCTTTTTGGTATTTATGTTTTGTTTTGTAAAATAAAATATATTCAACTATTATTAATGTAACTTTTAAAGACAACTTTTTAAAAGAGTTATGTGTTACACGAGCGTATACTAAAATAAAAATTGTTTCGCTGGGAAAATATTTAGATATTGCTACTGTTTATGTAGATTCCAAAGCGAACTGCAATAAATTTGTATCCGATAAATTTGTATTATTCCCGTATATCATTGATTTGTGGGTGCTTTAACGTTCTGCAGAACCAATAGTGGAATTCTTTGAGACTGAAGATCCCAGTAACTATTTAAATCAAAAAGTATGATGTGGCAGCACACAACTAACACTGCATAATGAAATTAATTTAACTTTTTTAAAGTGAAAAAATGATGTATAAGATCCACGACACTGATTTTTTAATAAAGGATAGTACATTTGACGTTTTTCCGGATCACAACTATTTCGCAATACCCAATTCACTTATATGTCACACAACTCTAAATTGGCAATTATCAATATTGATGGCATCAGCAATAAGCAATGGACTCTATATATTTTAATATTTTAAGAATTAATCCTCTCTCTCTCTCTCTCTCCATTAATTTGGCGTAATTTTTGCAATTTTTACGACAATGGTGATATTTCACCAAATTGGGGCCAAGTTCGCCAAATTTATCACCAAGTGTCAAAAACAGACGAAGTGAACAGCATTTCTTGCATATAAATGACTACTGTTTAATTGTTATACGTCAAAATACATAACTATTACTCAAAGTATTTTCTCTCGCGAATGGAACGAACTAGATTCCCGAGATGATGTTAATAAATTTATCGCATATTATTACATATGTAAATTGAATAATTTCACAATAATTTATACTTTTTAATTTTATTGAATTTTTTTGATAAATTTATTTGAAACATTTACGATATCTTTATTCCTGCTAGAGTTTTAAAGTTTGTGTCATTCGTTTTGTAATGAAAAATTACATAGGAAATGATCCTTTGTGTAACATTATTAAAAGTTCTAATTTTTAAATGATTCTTTCAAAATTTCATACGAAAATTTGTAGGTGTTCTAAGCATACAATTGCGTTTAAAATCAATAAGGTTCCAGTATTCGCTAATTTTAAAATTTGCACCAAATTTCTTTCGAAACGCTCCGTTCTTTCGGGAGATATCGCACATACTCACACATGCAAACATCACTTCATAATTTCAACCCCGAATTTTCAACCCCGTCACAATATTTCCCAATGCATGATACTATGTATATAGGTAAAGTGATGACTACATCACCGTTTTTTTTTCTACCAAAATTTCATTTTTGAAAGCTGAATTAATCATGGAATGGAAAATGCCTTGAGCATATTGTAGTACGATTAAAAGTAATTTTTCCTTTCAACTTTTAATTAGCCATTCATTTTGTAACTTTGGAGCTTTAAAAACGTATTTAAACTTACATCCACTACTTTGTTTTAATTCGTATAGCTATAACAGTAGTACCGCATAATTCATCATTTGCTCCATCAATATTGTAACTGTTATAAAAACTAATCAATTACTTGAAAATAATTGCAGCTGAATTAATTTTTCCAAGATATTAATATAGATTATTGCTGTATATTCGATAAAAGCTCTTAGACTAAGGCAATACTAAAAAAAGAACAGAATTATTTGATAAAATAAAGCTTACAATTTCCATATAATCCTCATATATTTCTCTCTGCTTGTCCCGTTGTGACGTCAAAAAAGTCAAGACTCCTCCCACCCCTAAAAGCGGCTTTCGTGCGTTTGATGTTTGACCACCCCTGGGGTAACTTTTCCCCAATTGAGGGGGGGGGGGGCGCTAATGACGTCACGAACAAGAAAATTGTATTGCAGTTATTTTTCACAAGAATGATTAAAACTATTAAGTCTCGTGAGTATTGATCCAAAAATAAACCCTTTTATGCATGATTATGTTCAATTTTGTCCTATGCTGCCATGTTAAAAAAACATAAAATTTCGAAGTTTTCGCTCGAATGTAAAAATATTCTATCTAGTTCTAGATTTCTTATAACAAAGCCGGATATAAAGTTTCGTGAAAATCAATTAATATGTGTGTATTGTGTATACAAGAAATCGACCTGAGTCATACAGACAGACGGACATCACTTTAAAAATAGTCAAAGCATGTTTAGGAGGTCTTAAAATATATATTGGCATCAAAATCTCGAATTCGAAAACTTTTATTAAAACAATACTTTCTTTTTACCATATTATATAGTATGATAAAGTAAAAATAAATTCAAGTAAAAATACAATAATGTCTCTACAGTTTTCTTATGTAATCTTAACAGTTTTCTTTAAATTACAGAATGAATGGTTAATCAGGAGTACTACCACTTGCGTTAATTAAAATATCCTGATTTTGTTTTAAACTTCGATTTCAATCATTGGTGGCTATCACATTTAGTAATGTTTAAATGAAATGTATTGCTTAAATATTATAGCTGTATGGATTAGATTAAAAATTAATTTTTATCGATTCTAGTAATATAACAGTCAAGCATGCCTTACGTTTACCTCTGAAACGAGAAAATTATGGAGGGTGGGGATTCTTAGCTTATTAACTACTGGTACATATATCTTATTATAGGAAGTATTATAGGAAGAGCAAAAATAGAGCTGATAGTACTGCAGTATTGGGAATCTAATAATTTTTATTTTTAAATGTATATTTTAGATGGCAAATCGATTTTTAACATTTAATTGCAGATTCTAAATATATAATTTAATATCTTGATTAAGATATTAAATTATATGTTAATTATACTTTATCTAGAATAGGCACGAAAATATATTTCAGCATTCTCTGTTTCTGTCATTTTTTTGTTTTACGTCTTGCAGCTAGCTCACGGGCAGTTAAAAAGACTTCTTGGTGGGGTAGATATGGATCTCCGATGCCCTCTTATGTAATCTTAACAGTTTTCTTTAAATTACAGAATGAATGGTTAATCAGGAGTACTACCACTTGCGTTAATTAAACTATCCTGATTTTGTTTTAAACTTCGATTTCAATTATTAGTGGCTTATCACATTTAGTAATGTTTAAATGAAATGTATTGCTTAAATATTATAGCTGTATAGATTAGATTAAAGAGGAATTCTTAAAGAGGAATTCTCCGGGCAGTCTGTAGGCTGCCTGCCCGTATAAAAATATCCCCTACCCTTCCCTTTACTACTAAAGTAAAATTAATTTGTTTACAAATTTCATATTTTTAATTTCGATGTTAACTATGATGTTTTGGCGGTAATATTAATTAAAATGGTAATTAAGAAAAAAATGGAAGAATAAAACAAACAGAATCGCGCCAAAAGAGCGATAAAATATTCTCCTGGTTTGTCCTTCGAAGCTCACCTCTGAATGTGCTTCATCTGCGGGGCAGGAGGGATCGTAATTCTTGGAACAGCACGCTCTGTTCTGCGTAATTAAATATTCCTAAACCTCCTTTGATTTTTCGCTTATAAATCAGTACGAATTTTCTGTTTAGATGTCTTTGGTTCTAATTTTCGATGATTTTGAACAGGTTACTGTCTTTTAACAATAATAATGGCTTAAAGATTTTCGGAAGCGGGGTTGCGTACGTGTGCAGAATGGCAATGCCTTCGTTACGGCCAGACTGGTTGCCCTAGCCTTCGAGCGCAGACATAACAAGCGATCGGGCGATAGTCCTGCACAAGTGTTCGCGGTATGATTGAGTCCAGCTGTGGGGAGTAGTAGTGTCATGGTCCCAGCTCCTCGGATGGCGTTCGAAGAGCGTCCCGGGACTTTCAACCCATGAGAAAGACCCTGTTATGGAAGAGGGTGAAGTTAAACATAAGCGGCAAGTGTACACGCCGCATCTGAAAAAAGTGTTAAAGAGTTATCAAGCAGCAGCCACTACCAGTTTGCATGGGCCGAACAGTATCATGGGAGTGTGGCCCGGATCGGAGCCGACCACAGCGGTCTGCCCACCGGACCCAGCATGCACAGTAACCAGCGCCGATAAACCCTTCGATACCTTGACGAAATCAAAACCGACTAGTACCGCGACCAGCAGTAGTACAGTAGTAAGAAACACTACTCCGGAGTACGATCCTTTTGTGGCACCGCCCCCTTTTCCCATCCAACAACCACCAATATTTACACCGGCCGACCAGGGTCGATGTGAAAAATCCGAAACTGTCCTAGAATTAGAAACTATCTCTTGCTTTAGTGTTGGCGGCGAAGAAAGATTGTGTTTACCACAAATACTCAACACCGTTCTTCGAGATTTCAGCTTGGCACAGATCAATAGTGTGTGTGACAATTTACATATTTTCTGCTCTCGTTGTAATTCGGAACAGCTGGAAGTCCTAAAAGCGACCGGGGTGCTGCCCCTGAGCGCACCCAGTTGCGGTCTCATCACTAAAACGGACGCGGAGCGGCTCTGTGCTGCTCTCTTGGACTGTAACCCGCCAAAGGTCACTCTAAATCCGGACATGAAACCCCCTTTTCAAGTGAAAGTCTACCATGAATGCTTCGGCCGGTGCACAGGCCTATATACACCCGACTTGTACATAGAAACACATGCAAGGTGCATCGAATGCGTTCAGTGCCATGGCCTGCTCAGCCCCCAAAAGTTCGTCTGCCATGCTCATAAACCGAAGGAGAACCGTACATGTCACTGGGGTTTTGACTCTTTCAACTGGCGGGCATACATTCTCCTTGAAGAGGGACTTGAAATTAATCCCCAGTTGGTTGAAGTTTTGGAGGAGATGAAAAGCCGATTCGACATCAATCATCAAAAGTACAAAAGGAAACAGGTGAGTTTTTTTAATTAATTTATTTAGTTCATATCATAATCAGACAAATATATCCTTGATCTGACGTTCTCAATGAAATTCGGTGCTGTGAAACTTAAAAGGGTGCACTTTTTAATGAATTCCCACACCTCTCGTATAATTCATAGCCGATTCATGAATTTATAGTTTCACTATATCGAAGCCCTTCGGTATCAACTAATGTAATTTAAATGTATACAGACCGATTTTTTTGTGGGGGTGGGGGGGAGGCGTAGAGTCCTGCGCGGATCGGGTTTGACCCGGCCCGCATTTGCAACAACAAGAAATTGCTTACCCTTAGCCCCACCCAAACATGCAGCGTGTGACCCGTATACCCAACTTGCAGTGAAATTGTATTTTGAAAATCTATTCAGTAGATTTTAAATCTATAACGCATATCCTCAATTTTCTGCTGTTTACAGTATATAATCTTCGTTTGCTCATTTATCCAATTACTCTCATTAAAACAGATCTGTATAAAATACATTGGAAAACTGGATCCAAACATTTAAAAACATCCCAAACTGGATCTTTTTGGGTAAAAGAGACTTGTACCTGCCAAGAATAGAGCCTGTGGGAGGCCTTGTGCTTGCCCTGCTGACAGATTACTTGTATACAGATTACTTGTTATTATACCATGGTTTCACAAGTTTATACAGAACTTTTCCTGGAGGGGGGGGGGGGGGCAAAGTCGTTTGCATTTTGGATATAGATTATTATTTAATTTGCATTATTTTTTTTATTTAATTGCCCTCATTTCGATATCACAGTAAATTATAGTTTGAATTATATCATTTACAGGATTAAGACATAAAAATTTGATTAAGTTTTGTAGTTCATCAATATCATAGAAATTGTACATGTATTAAGCATTCAGCAAATTTTTCTATCACGGACTCGATAAAATTACTCCTATTTAGACGTGATACATATTAATAAAACTGTATGAAAATACATCAAAATAATCAACACTTCAAAAATAAAGACAACCAAAAAATTGGCCCTAATTAAAAGCCTTTTATTAAAATATCTTTTTACAACAACGTACTAAAATTAAACAGCCATAGTGCTTTCAGGCATAACCATACCCTTCATCAGTGGCATATGCCACTGATGTCGTAAAAGGAGATTTTACTAAAAGACTTTTAATTATGGCCAATTCTTTGGTTGTCTTTATTTTTCAGGTATTGATACATATTGTTTTGAATATGTAAAAATTTGTTCAGAATTTTTTTTATATCCTGTTCTAATTTTACTGGTTCTGGGAGATTCTGATTATAATGTAATATTATCATATAAATCTGTAAGAACGGCTACCAAGGAATATTATAAGAAACTTGCTTTAGCATCTCCTTCCCCCTTTTTTAATATGCTTATATATAGTTGTTAGTTGTAATTTTTGAATTTCATGCTATATATATCTGAGGAATATATATTGCAATTGAAATGATTATTGCACTTTCATACTACAAATCTATTTCCACATATGGTATACATAAAATTTCAACTTGATATGCCATTCACCTTTCATTCATTAACTAATGGCCATTAATTCTTCATTTTCAATTGAGTGTTCTTAGATTATAATTTGGGACTGGCATATCTAGTTAATTTCCCTCCAGTTATACATCCCAATTTTAAATTTATTTCTTTTAGCTTAGTTGCATTCATATTAAATTGCAACTGCTACTACTGTTATAGTTGATAAAGATAATAAATAAAAATATAATTTAAGGATAAACTCTAGAGCTACTTTTGATCTTTTTTCAATATACAAAATTGTGACTTACTTATTAGCATTATATTGCAAAAAATGTTTATTTATATAAATATAAACATATTTATTTATAAAAATATAAACATATATATATTAGTATAGATAAACAACTGTTAGTTTATATAAAAAAATGTTAGTTTATATAAACATCTGTTAGTTTACATAAACAGTTTGTTTATATAAACAACATTTTGTTTTTTATATAAACATTTTTAGATCATTTAACTTTAAATAACATTCCTTATATAGTTGCATAAATACCTGCTTCACTTTCCAATATACAAAATTGTGACTTAGAATTCTATTGAAAAAACTGTTTATGTAAACAAACAATTAGTTTATATAAAGAAACAGTTAGTGTGTTTATATAATATAAACAACAGTTTTAAATTAGTATTTGACTTTAGACAACGTATAATTGCATAAATATCTCATCTATGTGATTTCTAAGTTGTTAAACCTAGTAAATACAGATTATAAACAAACCTTATAGTTATCCTGTTCAGTGAGAATATTTTTAAGATCCAGCTATGCTTCAGTGCATATGACCCAGCCACACCCTCCTACCAAAGTTAACATTATATTGCAAAAAATGTTTATATGAATATAAACATATTTATTTAAATATAAACATATATATATATATATATATATATATATATATATATATATATATATATATATATATATATATATATATTAGTATAGATAAACTGTTAGTTTATATAATAAATGTTAGTTTATATAAACATCTGTTAGTTTACGTAAACAATTTGTTTATGTAAACAACATTTTGTTTTATATAAACATTTTTAGATCATTTAACTTTAGATAACATTCCTTATATAGTGGCATAAATACCTGCTTCACTTTTGATCATCTTTCAATATGCAAAATTGTGACTTAGCATTCTATTGAAAAAACTATTTGTTTATGTAAACAAACAATTAGTTTATATAAAGAAATAGTTAGTGTGTTTATATAATAGAAACAACAGTTTTAAATAATTATTTGACTTTAGACAATATATAATTGCATAAATATCTCTTAGCTATGTGATTTCTAAGTTGTTACACCTAGTACATACAGATTATAAACAAAGCTTATAGTTATCCTGTTCAGTGAGAATATTTTAAAGATCCAGCTATGCTTCAGTGCATATGACCCAGCCACACCTTCCTACCAAAGTTAACATTACTCTTTGAAAATTATACCATTTGTTGTGTCAGGTGTTTCTGTCTGATTCTAAGAATATATTTACATGCTTATATTTATTATATATAAAGTATTAACAAGAATTTTTTAGCAGTTTATAATATGAAAAATATTCTAAATCAGTAAATATAAACATACTTCAATTGAAAAATATGAATTCTTTTAAAGTCCATAATTGAGTGAAAGAAAAGGGTATATTAAATAGATAAATATTATTATATCAATTAAGTATTAATTGTATATTAAATAAATAAAAATATGCAAGGTGACATTTGAAAAAAAAATACACTTGTTTTTAATTCATTTTTGTTTTTTGAGCTGTTACATTAAATACATGAAATAAATTAACACGACATGGAATAAATTAAATTTTTCTACTTGATTTACTAGATATTTGTCAGTTTTTCACTTTTAATATCTTGCTGATGTGGAAAAGTTTGTTTTACTTACTTTAATATAGAAATATTTAATTTTTCTGCAAATGTAGTAATATGCAAATTTTAAGGCATTTATGGGAAAATAAATACTTTCATATTAAATAATCTTTAAGCATTCTCATTAGTTAAGATTTGAAATTAAAAACTGGTATATTATGCATAATTAAGATTCAGTGTTGTAGGGATTTTTTTATTTTTATCTAAAATTTTAACTTGAAAACTAATATTAAATAGATCCACATTTTTTAATTCTGTCTCTAAATTTAGTTCAAAATAAACAGAATTAGTTACTTAATCTATGAAGAACCTGCATGTGTTAATCTTATTTTAGATTTTGCACATTTTTATTTTGCAAACATTTAAAATTATTATTTCTCAGGATGATACAGTAAACATTTTTATTAAGTGCCTTTTACTTTCATTTTGGCTGTACTAAAAAAATTATTATTGGGATTTTGGGAAGAAAAGTAACTTTTTGAATATCATGAATTTGTAAAGTAATGTTTATCTTGCATAACAATCTAAGTGAACATTTATTTATATTTTCTGTTTCCAAGCTTCTATAAAAATTTTAAAAAGTGCAATAAATATTTACTGATTTAATTTAAATATTTGACGTAATTAAACATTTCATTGTAAAATTAAATGAAATTTATGAGTTCTCAGTCACTAATTATAAAATATTTAATTTGTCAGCGGATTGAATGAGTTTCTGTTGATTATAAAAAGAAATTAGCTTCATAGGTCATACCCAAATCAAGAAATTTGTTTTAATGTAAATAATTACCAAAAAAAAAAAAGTGTGGCACTATTCAAAAATAAGAATTTTTTTCATTAAGGTATATAGATTACTGTAGAGTGAGATATGCAGATAAACGCTAGAGTAACTGGGTTGCGACTGGAACCCGGGAAAACCGTAAAAAGTTAGGGAATATGAAAACAGTCAGGGAAAACCAGGAAAAGTCAGGGAATTTTTTAAATAACGTAAGTAAAATTCGCGATTTTCGCCAATGTTGGTTGCTTTTTTACATAGAAGTTGATACATTTACAACCCTAAAGTACTGGTTGGCTCATTCTTATTTTTAATTTGTTGCTTTGTGGTCAGGGTTCTTGCTGCTGATTACCATTTTGCCAAATTACGATAAAATGTTTTATATGGCGAGTAAACAAACGACCGTATTCGCTAAATTGCGAGTCGCCAGCCTAATTATGGATACTTATTTTTTTTTTTAAATCCTTCTAAGTGCTTTTGCTATTATTTAAATGCTCGAAATAAATTAATAGAAATAGTTTTCAATCGTGATCAGTCAAAATATTAGCGACTGCGAATGTTTTTGTTTTTTTTTTCTTCCAAAATCGGCACTTGTATTAGTGAAATCAAAAGTAGAAACGAAAAAAGCAAAACATTCCCTTTAATCTCTCCTGGGAAAAAAAAATTGACAGACAGACTGAGACTGGTAGTAGATTCATGAATTGTCCTATTCTTAAATAAATAAATTATTATAAGTTTATTTTTCTTTCCTGATGTTCAAACTTTGCTCAATTATTCTTTGTTAGGTGCCCATTTGAAGTAAACATTTCTGCTTGAACTCTGTAAGAATGTTTTCTCTAAAACCAATATTTATAAATAAGTTATTAGGACTGAGGCACCAGCACCATTACGTTCCTCATTTGCGTGAACGATGTTTTCAGCAATTGATCAAATCAACACAAACACTTGAGTATTTACGTTGTATTTAATGAAATTAAAACAATTGAGAAAAGCAAGAGTTCTGTCTGATTAACGATTTGGTTAATATCTTCTTATTATCTTAATGTAAAACTTATTTCCCAGGTTTTTTTTTTTTTTTCCCTAAATAAAACTTTTGTAGCGAAATGAAGGTATGAGTCTTGATTTCATTTTTCTATGAATCCTACGGATTGTAATCTGGTAGCATCCTTGTTCCTTTCTGTAATTATATTAATATTTTTTCGAAATATACTATTCACTGTTATAATGAGATTAAAATATATAAATATTTATAGAGATACCAATCATTACGGATTTTCCGTAATTCTTACGTATTTCTTAACAAAATTACTCACAACGGAAAAGAACTGTAAAATTACGGAAAATGCCTATTTTTTTTTCCATTTTTCTTTCTTTTTCCATTCACCTTTATCCTGTAATTATTGCATATTGAACTGATAAAACTTGTTTATTTTCATATTTTGGTTTATTATTCATGTTAATTTTTAATTATTTTGACACATATAGTATCATTTCTCAATTCGGGAATTCTCGTGTAGTCCTGAGACTTGAGAGTCCACTAGTAGCCTTTTACATCCATCCCCATCCTCTAAATATTGGTCATTAGATGGACTAAACTAGCTTATCTTCACATTTTGGTTAATTATTAAGGCTGCTTTTTAATTATTTTCTCCTAAATAGCGGGATTGCGTAATTCAGGTGGCATCGCGTACATTGCCGAGCGTTGACTAGTATATTTTTCCATCCGTCTCCATCCTGTAATTATTGTATATTAAATTTACAAAACTTGCTTATCTTTATATTTTGGTTCGTTATTCATGTTAATTTTTTAATTATTTTCACACATTCAGTACGAGCCCATTGGTTAGCGCGCTGGAGTTGCACTCGGTAGGCCCGGGGTTCGATTCCAGCCGCTGCCAAAACTGCCGCCGTGTTCATGCGGAGTACGATCACGTTAAACATGTGGGTCCGAAAGTCCTTCCGAGAGGTTGGTGGTAGGGGAAGGAGGGTACGGTCCCTGTGGATGCCTTCCCCACTGGGTTCCGGTCTAAATTGGGTGGCACTTCCCGACGGTCCAAACAGTTACCTTACACCTTTCTGGTAGGTCGGACGGTCTGGGTTTCAACAACAACAACACATTCAGTACGATTGCTTGCTTAATATAGGGAATTATAGTGTAGTCCTGCGAGTCCACAAGTATCCTTTTCTATCTATCTCCATCCTCTAAATATTGATCATTAGATTAACCAAATTAGCTTATTTTCACATTTTGGTTATTTATTTAGAGTAATTTTTTAATTATTTTAGCACAAATAGTGCGATTGCACAATTCAATTTGCATATCGGAATTTAATAATTTATACCTAGAACAATTTAATATTATCTGGTGATGAGAACAATATTATTTGTTCCTCATAATCATGTGCCAGAATGTATATTCTGTATTGTTAGAAAATATGGGGCTACTTTTAGGCTAAATTTTAGTGCAGACATATTACATTTTTTATTAGAGCATGCCTAATGTTCTTTATTTTTCATGTTTTGGGAAGAAATTATTAAAGTCTGAGCTAGAACAGGCTGAAAAACAAAATTAAACAATTAATTTAGTTTTAAGCTAAACATCTTCTATTTTCTTAAGGATTTTGAAATGTCTTTTTTGTTCAATAATGCAGACTAATGCATTTATGTTATGTTTGTTTAGTTATAATGTTAATAAAATTTGAACATTTCATATGAAAATATAGTATGTATATAAAATTTTTAGTTGCATATGTATGTCAAATAACAAATTTTCAATTGGGTGAGTTAATATTAACATAAAGAATAGGAAGTCTGGGTTAATTCAATAATTTATTGCGCTGTTTTTTAATAAACCTGGAATTAGTCTGGATAAGTCAGGGAATTGCATATCTTATAGAGAGTGGCAACCCTGAATATAGATTAAATCTGCAAATCACGTTATCAGCAAATTATTTTAAATTTTCCTTTATCAACTCAATTTATTTGGCAGTTCATAAATTATTTTGAATAGGTCATTTCCCTTGGATTTTTAAAGTCAAATTTCTATTTGTAAACTGAATTCATCTTTTAAAAATAATATTTAGATACAAACATGGTTGGATATACTTGACTATGTGCTTTAAAGAATTGGAATAAGAATATATTGTAGATTCAATATTAATTTTTGTGGCAATTTTTTTCTAAAATGTACTGCTCATAACTGAAATCGCAACACCATAAAGTTGTAGGTGTAGCTTTATGTAAATCAGGCAATGGAAATAGCAAGGCGAGATATGCAAATGATCACAGTTTCGTTACGCATAGTGGCGTAACACCTTGCCGAGCAGCATAGAAGCGTCAGGTCAAGAAGGAGCGATATCACAGCTAAATTGTAGCGTCATTCGTTTAAGGTTCCAAAAATCATCACAGTATGCCAAGAGTATGTCGACGTACCGCATACGTTCAGTTGTCGTCAACGGAACGGCACCAAATCATTGTTTTACGTGAGGGTTGGATGAGCCTTCGAAGGATCGCTGAACTATTGGATCGTGATGTAAGCACAGTTCAGCGGTATGTGTTACGGTTCGTGAGAGACAACGAAACGACACGAAGATCAGGTAGTGGAGCTTCAGGTGTACACACCACTTGAAGATCGTATGCTTCTGAGAAGCGTTGCGCGGGAGCCGTTTACCACAGCAACCGTGTTACAACTGCATTTAACCCACACTACAGGTGACTTTCCCGGCCATCCATTTTGTTGCTCTAAGTCCTAGGACGAGTCGGCTGGCCTGGGCTTTCGACACTACAGGAAACGTGGTTTCCACGCAAACAATTCGAAGCCGTTTGCATGACGCAGGACTCCGAGGTAGACGATATTTTCGACACCTACCGTTTCAACTGTACGTTGCCTCCAGTGGTGTCAAATGAGACGCAATTGGTCGAAAGAATGGCGAAACATTCTGTTCAAGGATGAATCACGATTCTGTTTTGGCATACCAGATGGCCGTAATCGCGTATGGCGGCGATTTCAACAACGCCACCAGGAAGCTTTTTCTATCAGTCGCCACACAGCCCCTAAGTGGTACCATGGTTTGGGGTGGTATAACATTTGAGGCCTGGACTGCATTTTGGGTGGTATAACATTTGGTGGACGAACATCTTTGGTTCACGTTTCTGACAGTATCACGGCACAACGTACGTTTTTGAAATTCTGAGACCTGTGGTACAGCCATATCTGCCAACCAGGCCTGGACTGCATTTTCAGCAGAATAATGCCAGGCCACATACTGCACGGGTAACTATGAATAGTCTACAAAGTTTTGATATCTTGCCTTGGCCATCATATTCTTCGAATTTGTCGCCAATTGAGCATATCTGGGACATCATCGGTCGCCGATTAAGAAAACTCCCAATTCCAGCAAACCTTGTTCGGTTACAAGCCCAATTGCATGCTGTATGGCATGCCATCTCGCAGCATACAATTGACCATCTCATTGACGGGATGCTTCGTCGTATTCAAACCTGCATAACCGCTCGCGGTGGGCTTATTCCATATTGATCTAATGTCAATAAAGTTCCATGCTTTCAGTTCCCAGGTATGATGTTTTGATCATTTGCACATCTCCATATATGTTACAATTATATTCTGTAAATTTCATAAGGATACATCGATTTCTTCATGGTGTTGCGGTTTCAGTTGTGAGCAGTGTATATAGGATTTGAAAGTTAATTTGGTAGATCTGGGATAATTCAATATTTGGATAGCAAAGTGATAAATTTGTAAAAATTATATTGGGTAACAAGACCGTTAATTGTAGACTTATAATATAAATGCCACATACTTCTTAAATTTTGATTTATTTTCAGACACTTTACAGACAAATTATGAATGTAGTCCTTTATATAGGGGCACGGACTCTTATTGGAAATTTTTTGCTAAAAGAAACACGTAGGCTCCTACATATGTGATGAAAAAACACTTTGTATGTAGGGGGCGAATGCTTACTCGAAATTTTTAGCTGAAAGAAACAAAATGTATTTCTGTTAATACATTTTTATTATATTCTATCAATATTTTTTTAGTTTTTCTGAATTTTTTCCGATGTTCATGGGGGTTGGATGGGCTTTCCCAGAGAGATTGGATCGAAATTCTACGGCATTTTAAATTTTAATTGGTTGTGATACAATTTTTATTAGTCATAAGGATTTGTGTTTTTATAAATTATTACTTAAAACCATTATTTTAACCTCTTTATTCCTTATCGGGGCGGGGATATGCATAAAAATGCATTTTTCTCACGAGTACAGTTATATACTAAAATATTAACAAAAAATAATTGCTATTATTGATTTTAATGAATACTATATTTATATTTTTGTTTATGATCGAAATTTAGAATTTCAAAATAAAACACTCATGAGCTAAATATCAATAACTCATCTCCATTGTTTAGTTTGATTTAGCAAATTATAAAGAGATGCACGAAATCTTATTACCGAGAATGTTAAACTTACTATATCTCTTGACATGAAAACTCGATAGGAAACAAAGCATTCCAAAGCTTAAAATTATACTCCCAGTGAGTAACTAGCATTGGTAGTCTGATGCAAAGCTGCTCAGATGCTGTGAAACTGTGTTGAATGTTAAATTTACTATTTTCACATTATATACACATACATATTTAAGGCCAACGGCCCTACCGTGCTGAAAACACCGGTTCTCGTTAGATCACCGAAGTCAAGCAGCATCAGCGCGGTTAGTACTTGGGTGGGTGACCACCTGGGAACACCGCGTGCTGTTGGCACATTTCGGGCGCGGTAGCCCGGTGGTTTGCGCGCTGGATTTGCACGCTGCCACAACTACTGCCGTGTTCATGCGGAGTACGATCACGTTAAACATGTGGGTCCGTAAGTCCTTCCGAGAGGTTGGTGATAGGGGAAGGAGGGTACGGTCCCTGTGGATGCATTCCCCACTGGGTTCCTGTCTAAATTGGGTGGCACTTCCCGGCCGTCCAAACGGTTACCTTACACCTTTCTGGTAGGTCGGACGGTCTGGGTCTCAACATACATATTTAAGAACATTAAAATATAATAATTTAATCTAATTCTGAATCTACTTACTCTAAAAAGGATTTTTAGTGTACAAGTGCGAATAAAATTCTTATAATATAGGTATGTATAGCTTTTTTTTTATTATTTCTTGACTATTTAACAAATATTTTAAAAAACTAGTAAACATTTTATGAATTTACTAAACATAATTCAAGTATTTATAAAAACTCTTTTATAGTTACATTGGTTCCATATGATTTTCTTTTTGATTTAAGTGCATATCCCCCAATTTTATAAATTAATCGCCCCCTATTTTTTAGGAATTTTTGATCTTAAATGCTCAAAGGTACTTACTAAAATTCGGAAAGGTGCTTACTAAAATTCGGAATCAACTCACTAAAATTTCACCCTTGAGTCTGGTCTCTAAAAATCTTTTGAGAAAGATATTTCCACCTATATCATCAGCACCGAAGGTTTCCAACCTCGCTACGATAACGTCGTTAAATGTCCATGCTCTTTCGAAAGAATTTTTGAATGGTAAATGGTCAACTTTATATTGAAACTAAATTTGTTCTTGCCCCCAAAATGTAAGCCTCGGCTGCAAAAATATATTTTAAGAAAAAATTGCTACATATAACTACTACAATACATATAAATGTAGGAAAGTATTATGAAAATTTATTATAGAAGCAATAATTTTGCAAAAAGCGGTATTTAAGAACTGTTAATAGGCGAAAATTTATCAGGAGAATAATAATTCTCATATAATTTTAACTTTTGTAAATTATAATTTTTCTTTAGAACCCCTTATAGCTGTGCCTAACCTGTGTTGAGAGGTTCCGCCGCCCCTAGTTATTTAATTCAATCTGCGAAAATTGCAAGAACTGGAATAAATAAAGTACTTCACGTTTTGCTGCAATAATCGCATTTCCAACCGTTCCGGACATAACAGTTTTGAATCATTGGATATTTATTGTTATTTATCGCATAGCTTTATGAAGCCATACACAACTACATATTCCCCCTAACCCTGTTATTTTCCACTTCTACTGAAACACTTCATCCATTCGCTTCGAGCTGTGGAGGATGATGCTAACTGACTACTGTCTGCAGCGAGTTCAATTCCCTCATGATGGCGAATTTCGGGCGCACGAAATTGGTCAATAAAAACAATAACATTGGCGAGGTGGCGGATTTGAGGAGGGTAATATCCTCGCTGGCGTCTGTGCCCTCTTTATGGTGATGACTGTTTTTCGTGGCCACTCGGATGTGAAGTTTCGCGAGTCAATCCTGTTTATTTAAGGCTGGAATTGATATTTAAGCACTCGAGATAGAATTTTCTTTTTTTTTTTCTAAAATAAAGGATAAGGCCGCCAACTAACTTATCTTCCACGATACCCCTTTTTAATAGAATGTCTGGAATTGATATGCTCGCACTGGGAAATTTTTTCAAGTGAGGGCAGACTTGCCAACTGTTTTCCACAGTTCTCTAAATTTTGATGCGATCAGTTACGCAACTATCGCCACGTGTGGGATTCGGTTGCTCCCTAGTCTTTTAGAAGCTCCCTCCCCTTTCCGGTATAGATGTTATCGGATGTATCTTTTCTACGTCAATGTAGTCCAGCCGCTGGGAAGGGGGAGGGGGGGGGGCATAGGCGTAACCAGAATCTCGGAAGAGTGCCACGATTTATAGTAATTCTTTCCAAGGGACATAGTACTTTTTGTTTAGTTAGGCAATAGTAGTATATGGAATCGTAGATATCTTAGTGGATGGACTTTAGGGATATAGTAGGTGCCTCTTTAAGATATCTACGTACGGGTGAGAGTTATGGTACCTAACGCCTCTGCTTACGTATATGGTGTGAAGCCACGCTTGTTCTTTTGCAGAGCGTTGATCTCCAAAAAATAAATGAAAAAAATGCTGACTTGTCCGGTCCAATGGTGGAAAATGTGCTTTGAAAGAGTTTTCTGCTCTATCTCTCTTGCCCTTGCTGCTTATCGGTGAAACCATAATTCAAGAATACTGGTAGAGTGGCCGCAGTGGCTTGAACAGTGTACACATAATCCCGCAGTGGATGGAATGGAAATCATATTAGTTCTCCATGGGATCCATATTAGAAAGCTAAATTCCGCACTGTAAAACGCTATTTAATTTATTGTGAACCCCGTGTTTTAAAAAGTTTAAATTTCAGATCTTCGCAGTAAAATATGAAACGTCCCTAAATTTCGGGGCTCAGAGCCATGGCCTCGATGGCGCATACTAGGGCATGGCTGGAACTGTATGGACAACAATTTCGGTACAGTCATTATTCAGTGTCAGTGTTAGAATACCGATTTCTATTTTTATTACGGGACCTAAACAAAAGGGAAATGCATGGCAATTTTTTTAACTAGATACCTGCACAGCAAAATGGGAATTTTTTTGGTGAATGCATGAATACAGCATAACTTTATACCTTCTGATTAGACATCACGTTTTTTCTTCGCTTTTTAAAAAATCATCTTGTTAAAATAAAAATTATAAATTTGTTTTTAATTTTGTTTTGTATATTTCTAATATAAAAACGTTAAACTCAATATTCAGAAAAAAAAATATCTGGATTAGAATACTGATCATGCTGATACCATACAATATTAATCATAGGTGTAGATAAGGTTTGGGAAGGGGGCGTTGTACGTTATAACTCCTATTAGTAAAAATCCGTAATTATTAAAAATTATACAAGTTCCTCTTATGAGCCATATTGGAAAACGAAATCCAGCGCCATACCTCCCCCCCCCCCCATCCCCTGTCTTTCGGTTATTACCGACCCTTTCCGAGATCCTGGCTATATATGGTATCATTACAATGAAGAGTGATATTGATGTAGTGTTTATACATTACTAAATGATGCGTATTTATACGCTCATCACTACCTCTTGCGTATATAGATTACATTGCCGTGTAATGTTGAAATACCCGTTGCCATATGTTTAATTTCAAATTATGTAAATGAAAATTATACAACATTCATTTCTTTGTAATAGGTTTCATTAATCAACATATTCTTAAAATATTAATTATTTTTTAAGTGCGATTTCGCGGGTATAGATTACATTCCTGTGCAATGTTGAAACATCCTTTTCCATCCATGTTTAGTTTCAAATTATGTGAATTAAAAATGCATAACATCCATTTCTCTGCAGCATGTTTCATTACTAAATAATATTTTTGTAAAATATATATTATTTTTTAAGTACGATTTCGCATGTATATATTGAATTTCCGTGTAATGTTTAAACATCCTTTTCCATCCATCTTATTTTTGATAAAATCTCAAATTAATTAA
The DNA here is from genome assembly GCA_951213105.1 of Amaurobius ferox. Lineage (NCBI taxonomy): Eukaryota > Metazoa > Arthropoda > Arachnida > Araneae > Amaurobiidae > Amaurobius > Amaurobius ferox. Next base: position 112,335,415 of record OX578136.1, read on the forward strand.
CCAGTACTTTCGCATTTTTGCAGTTTATATAAAATTGAAGGATTATTTTCTTAAAATTTGCTTGCTCTTTTCCCTATATTTTCTAGGCAATAAATTCCCTAAAGCATTTTCCTATCCACATTCATCTAATTAACTAAATTACAAATGAACGACTTTTATTTCAGTGAGCCCCCTCTAAAATTTCTCTCCTTTTATGCCACTATGTTTCTTTTATACAATGGCTATGTAAAAACATTTTTTTTTATGCAGTAAGCATTTTCAATGCTATAGTGAGTTATCATTTTTTGGGAAAAGCATGCATTTTTTTTTTGTGTGATGTAAAAAAAAAATCCCTATTTTTTCTCTTAAGTGATATTGAACAGGTTTGGTTATACGTTGACTTGTAGAGCGCTGTAAAAAATGCTGATCGCGATATCTACTGGATTTTTATAATATACTCTTTGGCAGGTATGCTCTTGGCATTAAGAGACTTGTAATGTATGACTATAGTATAAAAAAAATAATATATATTCTTGAGAAACAAATGCAAAAGTAAACAATAAAATTTTTTGTTCCACCCCCCCTTTTTTTTCCCAGTATCCCCAAGTTTTATTTTTTATGACCTGGCATCTTCTTTATCCTTTGACTTTCGCCTGATCGGTTTTTTATGCCCATTGCAGCGAGAACCCATTTTATGTGGCAGTCCTGCCCCCCCCCCCCCCCTCCCAAAAAATTGGAAATGTTTGTGGGCCTGACCTAGAGGCAGTGTTCGCACTAAATAAATAAATAAATATAAAAAAAATCTTGCAGTTTTTGTTTGCTTCCTTTTTGTCTGCGCACTTGCGTTTTATTGCAGTCAGGTCACGGTTGAGTTGTTTCTCCTTCGCTTAGAGTTTGCGGCATTTTCTGTCAAAAATTCATATTTCCCTTTTATGGAGCTTGAGCATTGAATAAAGTTGAGCATTTATGGGAAAACTTTCTCCTAACCATTGACCATACATAAGCTTCCAGTGTTGAATTCAGGCCTGAAGTCTAAGCGTGTTCTTTCAGTTGAGCATTACACGTGGGGCCACACTGACCCTCCACAATATTTCATGCAGTTGTTTTGCAGCATATATACTGCAATGTTGTGTTCACATGTCCAGCCGTCAGCTATTTTCAACTACTTCATTGTAAATTTAAGAAAATATGCAATAAAATAGTTTAAAACTGTTTAATATCAACTTTGTTTATCCATCCGTAACTGTTATGTATTCTGTGAGAATTTATTTTTGAATGAAAAATAATAGTTTTGTATGTAATCTGTATTCGCTCCAATATTGATTCTATAGTCTCGTACCCAGTTTCGACTTTGTAAAATTTATCACATTAGTGTGCTACATAAATTAAACGGAAATTTATCGACACCTTAATATATTATGTAAAACATATTTCGATTTCGAAACAAGTTTTTTAAATTTCATGGGTAAATTTTGGTAATTTATAAAACGCTTTTAGATCTTGATTATCCAGTAATTCTATTACTCCAACTTTCAATATGTTTTTATTCACGGTGGATATTTATAGTTTTTAACTTGTATTATTATTATATTATTATTATTTTAAATTTGGTAATTTATAAAGCGTGGCAAAATTCGGTAATTTATAAAACGTTTATAGATCTTGAATATTCAGTAAATCTTTAACTCCAACTTTCAATAATTTTTTTATTCGTCTCTAAATGTAATTTAATTAATTTTGAATAGTTTATTTCTTTATCATGATTTTTTTTTTTTTTTAAGGGAGGTAGGGAGGGGATAGGCGGATTAATCATGTGGGGTTTTTCGGTGACTGTTGATAAAATAATCTGCTCAGACGGGCGTACGAGCAAATTTTATCCACTCGTGAGCCCAGAGATTGGGGTAACGGCAGAAAACTTAAAATATCAGATGACCCTTATTTCTTATTTGTAAAAAAATCCGTGAAATATGTGAAACTTTTTATTTTGATCACAACTGTAAGATCATTTATTTAGTCACTTTTACACGGATGATATTCATTGTTTTTAAACTTGTATTATTATTATTAGTAATAATAATAATATTATTATTTTATAGAAAATATGTTTTTCGAGTATTGAATGAATTTAAATTTCATTTCAACCATAGTTCAAATTTACATAAATTGGCTGTTTGAATTTGTTGACTGTTTTGAACCGCAGCATCATTAAATTATATACACTTAGTCTATAACCTTAACTGTAAACTGTTTTGAGTTGCCTCAGAGCTAAGTCCGTCTCAATTACAATGTATACAGAACATGCGGTAGCTCATTTATGTTATTTTTTCTTATTCTTTTTCATCTTTTAAACATTACATTGTATCCCATTAATATTACAAGGCATCAAGCTGGTATATTTGATTATTTTTATATTTATATCTGATCCATTTTCTACATTCTTCTACGTCGGCCATGTGCATAATTTCTGTAATACAATTTGCAGTTATACACACAGAAACGTAGAAGTTCAGCATTACCGAACCAGGTATGGCCCTTGAAAATGTACATGGTTTCGGAAATGCTTTTCACTTTTTTCAATTATATTCATTTTCATATAATTTTTTTTTTTTTTTTTTTTTTTTTTTTTTTTTTTTTTTTTTTTTGTAGCCAGAAAGGCCTAGCTCCATGAGCAATTTTATCTGTTTGAAACTTTTCATCTTATACACTATTCATGCATTTACACCATGTATATTTATACAGGGAACAAGAGGATTAGTACCTTAAGTACCTGTATTACATATATGATTTATAACGCTTGAAATAAATTTTAATCTAAGGGTGTAGTTAAGGGATTATATTCACCAATCTTTCAACACATGTAATTCTTTTTCAATTGCTTACCATATATATATGGAACAGGGAAAGAGGAGTATATCATACCTATTTAGTACCTGTTTTATTTATAATGTTCTATTTATAATTTTCACAAGCTTGTTGTAGAGACAATTTTCATTTCAAAATTTCACTTCATGCCATTTTATTTTCACATTTGCTCTACAGACCATTTTCAATAAATGATCAAGCTCTGGTATTTTTAATACAAGTAAATTAAAATTCTTAAAATATATATATATATGTGTGTGTGTGTGCGTATACACTCTTTTGCAAGAAAAAAAAAAAAAAGAAAAGAAGCACCCCTAAAAAAATAATCCGATCATCTCGAAATTTCGCATACAAATTCCTTTATACCAAGTATGCAGATGACTGACTATATTTGCAAGGTCAATGAGTGTTAACATCAGTCAGCGCGCGTTTCTACTGTGCAAATAGCATCCTATGAAACAGGCATAAAATGTGGACGGTTTATCTTTGCTATCGGCGTTGGTTTCGTGGAGACACAACCGATAATGCCTTTATGACGTTGCCGAAGACCTTATAAGCAATTAGACGAGTTTGAATGTGGTCGTATAGTCGGAATGCATGAAGCTGGCTGGTCATACCGAGCAATAGGCCGCCACCTGCACCTAACGGACACTACTGTGCAAAGGTGCTGGCAGCAACGGTCGCTGCAAGGAACTCAACGGTGGAATGAAGGTTCTGGAAGGCCAAGGTGCACGAATGCGAGGCAAGATCGGATGATTGTGCGATAGGCTCGAACTGGCCCGACGGCATCATTGTCCGCCACCCAACGTGCTACAGCCTCTTCGATACCACCTGTGGTACCTTCCACCATCTCACGGAGCTTGTCAGAGATCGGATTACGCTCACGGCGGTCTTTAAGACGTCTGCCCATAACCCCACAACAGAGTCGTTAGGAGTAGTGTCGTAGCCGAGCATCATGGTTGCCAGCAAACTGGCATCGCATAGTGTTCAACGATGAATTACGCTTCAGTCTTTCAGCAGATGACCATCGGGTACTTGTGTGGAGGCGCCAGGGCCAGCGGTCCCAATCAGCCTTTTCTTTTACACAGGCACACAGCCATTACCCCTGATGTGATGGTGTGGGGTTGTTGTTGTTGAGACCCAGACTGTCCGACCTACCAGAAAGGTGTAAGGTAACCGTTTGGACGACCGGGGAGTGCCACCCAATAATGATGGTGTGGGGGGGGGGGTGCTATCTTGTACGACAGCAGGTTGCCCCTAGTCATCCTGCGTACAACTTTAACAGCTCGACGATATGTTGATGAAATCCTGCAGCCGCTTGCGTTACCCTTCATGGCACTTCATTCTGGGGCCATTTTCCAACAAGATAATTCCACGCCACATACGGCTCGCATATCTGTGGACTGTCTTCGTGCTGTTGATACTATTCCTTGGCCAGAAAGGTCACCAGATCTTTCGCCAATAGAGTATGTATGGGACATGCTAGGCCTCCAGATTCGGGCATCTTGAAAGCAGATCTGGAGCAACAATTGAGGAATCCCTGGCAGAATGTATCGCAGGATACCATTAGGAAACTTTATCACTCCTTACCTAGACGTATACAATTATGCATTGCCGCCAAGCGGAGGTTTCACCAATCACTGATTCGAAAATTCAATGTGCAATTACTAACCATTGATGTGTCCTGCGGTCTTGATTTTTAATTATATCATTACCTGTGTATGAGCTGTACTCATATTTAATTTCAATAAAAACAGTATCTTTCTTCATAGTGCTTCGTCCGCCCCCCCTCCCACTTTTTTTTTTTTTTTTCCAAATGAGTGTATAATGTCTTGAAATTTCCATCATTCCAATTACAGCAATACTACTCAGCAAATAATAAAACGAAAAAAGTGAGTGGCCAGAAAACTTTCGAATTTGTTAGTGCAATTTATCTTAGTCGATGTTTAATTATCGAAGTTTTCGGTAAAAGAATAACTTTTCATATTGTATATTAATTTTCTGTGTAATAAAGATATACATTTTCTGTGTAATAAAGATATACATTTTCTGTGTAATAAAGATATACATTTTCTAATATTAAAAATATTACATGAAAAATAAATAGGTTTAGGTTACATAGAAACATACAGTGAAACTGTATTACTATCAATTTCATAAGCAAATTTACGTAGAAAAGTTGCATTGCACCATGATTTGTAGATTGTCAAATAAATTAATACTTTCTTTATGAACTTAATTGAGTTGTAACCGTTTATTTAGATTCAGTAATAAGCATATGTTTCACAAAGTTTTGCATCTCTCCTTGCCTGTAATCAACTATCACTTGTCCAGAAAATCACCTTTTTAGGTACCCGTATGTGGTAGAAATTTATAGGTTTCACTATGATGTGATTTTGCTGTATGTGCCCTGCTGAACCAGTGTCTTTGGATCACCCATATAGATTTCCGAAATGATTTCTTACTATATAAATCAAATCAATTAATTCATCTCTTCTTAAATTCCCCTCTGAACTTTTCCCACAGTTTCGTGTAGAAACGTTTAACCTGCTGCTTTCTAAACAATACCCATGTATTTGCACGCTAGCTTTATAATAATTCTCAAGCTGATTTTATCTCCTTTTTCCCCTTCTTTAAAACCTGCAACCTGAATTTTACGACACAGTTCCTAAATATCTATCATCCGGGACCCTGGTTGGCGCGCTGCAGATTATTTTACGCATTGCTTAATCCTCTCGATACGGTGCATAAGTTTAGAAAAATCGTCTGCTTGGGCAGATATGTGTTCTTTCGCTTTTCCTATTCTTGCAGAATTTTATATTTGTGTTATTTGAAGACTCGAAGACTTGATTTGAAGTTTTGAAATTTTATATTTGTGCTACTTGAAGACTTGAAGGCTTGATTTGAAGTACATTTATATTTACTTTCTCAGCACTGCTTTCGGTATATCTATAAGTACACTATACTTTGTGCGAGGGATAAGAAAAACTTGCGTAGAAAAGCACAAATAATACAATAATGCAGCATACGGATGTTTAGAGGTTACGCAGGATTCCCTTCATCAGTGCAAGAGAACCAACAGACCCGAAGTCCAAAAAAAGAATGGGCGCTAAAGGAAGAAACAAGGGGGGGGGGGGGGGGGGTATATATCCAAGATGTAGATTATGTAAAACCCTCCCCCCCCCTTTCTTTGTTCTATTCCTTTGGGGGTTCTTATGTGTCGTTTTAACCGTTTTTTCGTCTTGTTGGGTCCCATCTATTCTTTTTCTGACTTGACTTGTTTTGTCAGGATATTCCTGTTGTGTTTTGGCGCTCACGCTAATCTTGCGTGTTACTTGTCGTTTCTAATTGGCTGGACTGTTCTTCATGCTGCTTTCAGATTGGCTCTCTGTGATCCAGGTTTTGGGTATATAGCCCTCTCTCTCTCTCTCTCTCTCCCCCACACACACTGCTTCTTCCTTTAGCGCCCATTCTTCTTTTAGACTGCGTGTTTGTTGGTTCTCTTGCACTGACGAAGGGGATACAGTGTATCCTTAAAACAGCTGTATACTGCATTATTGTATTATTTATACTTTTATACGTTGCTCAAGTTTTTCTTGCTGCTTTCAGTGGTATTGAATTACCACGTTTTCAAGATTTCGTCCCGCTTCAATTTTCCTAGTTCGGATTAGTCTTACAAACAGGTATTTTTGGAAGCAGTTTGTATTTCATTAACTACGATTTATTTCGTGTTAACTCATTATAATTGATTATCATAAAGGATTAACATGAAATAAAACAATATGGAATTGTGATAATATTTATAGAGAAAAAATATATTTATTCGGCTTCAAAGTTCTTTTACTTCTAGTTTAAACATTTACATAGACTTTTACAGTCTTTTAAAGACCTTCTACAACTGTTTGCATTTTCGAAAGGGTACAGGATCAGTCACCTTTGCATAGCATCCTTATTTTGAGTTATCCCAATCAAACCACTGGTGACAGCTGAAAAGCGGTATTTGCGTTTGTTTTAAAGCCAAATCAACCCCCCGCAAAAGTAAATACTCCAGCAGCTCGTTTGACAGAAAGCATACCTCTTTAAAATTCATTTGCAACTTCGGCTTTTAGCTGCATCATCTCTTAAGAGTATGGAGCGACGACACCTCGAATACAATGTGTGTGATTAATCGAATAGACAAATGGCAATATTTGCCTGGTAGACTGTAAATGTAAGTCATAAGTAGCCCTGCTGTATCAAATTTGTAAGTAATACAGTAATTTGAGTGAAACCTATATAGAGGTAGGATCAAAAAGTTCAGAGACTGTGCTGATATCTCCAACCCTGATTGGAGGAGAGAGGGGCTATTTTACCTTGGCGTAGAGGCACTTGTGACGCGAGATGTGAAAGGGAAGAAGCAGGTCCTCAGTGCAGGGTTTTTTCAGACAATGAGTGTCAGGTGCGATGTTTCTGCCGGCGATTTCCCCAAACGCTAGCAGAATTTGATATTCGCATGTTGTTCTTCAAACGCCATTTCCGTTTTCGGCGAACGCGAACGACTACAGTTCACTGACACGCATTATCTGGAAAAATACCTGCATCTTCCTTTTCACATCTCGCGTCACATGTGCCTCTACGCCACGGTGAAATAGTTCCCCTCTCCTCCAATCAGGGTTGGAGATATCAGCACAGTCTCCGAACTTTTTGATCCTACCTTGTATTTTATTTCCATTACTATTTTTTTCCATAAAGACTGTAACGTTTGAAACAAATAATTGAAATTTCCATTTGTTGTTCTTATAAATATCCACAAGATTCTAAAAGTTGTTGTCTGATTCATCCATTTAATTGAAACAATCCATAAATTGTAAACATTTAAGATATTCATATATAATTCTGTATGCTCTTATGCTTCTGTTATATTGCTTGCCACGTAAAATAGAATTCAGTGGGTTTTTACTTTAAATATCAACCTCTAATACGATTTTGTCAAGGCCATTTCTTTCTTTAAATTGACCTACACATTTTAAGTAATTTGTATATAAATAAAATGGTCTTATTCTTAAATTTGAAACTGGAAACTGATTGAAGAAGACATTCCCATTGCAGATCGATATCCACGGATCGATTTCGCGCATATGCTCTCATCAACATGTGTTCCGTTAACTGCAATGGCAGCAAGAAAACTTGTCATTTGCCGCAATTTTGCAAACTTCAGTGGGAACTGACAATTGCAGTCTTTCCAGGTAACTGACATGAACCCTTACTAGCGAATTTTTGCGATCTTAAGGGTGAGCGTCAGTAAATTTTCTGCCCTATCCGCGCTTTGTTAACTTTCGCGGCACACATATTTCGCCGAAATTCTGCTCAAACAGTTGCGAAATATTTTCTGAAAGATAAAATGCAATGCTTAGATTATATTAAAACTAAATTTAATGCCCCAAAAAACATAGAATATATTTTTTATTTTAATCCAAAATATTTTTGGTACTGCTATCTGTTGTCGTAATTTAATTCATACCGATTATTTTTATTTTTAATGACCATTTTTAAATATCTATTCCTTCTAATACAGTGTTAAATACAACAACAGATCATATATAATGCCATAATCACGGAAACGTAATTGAACTTGGACTTGAAGACAAAACTGCAGTCCTCAGTGATGTACATTCAGATCCCTTATCAAATTTATAGAATGATAAATTACCTTTCCGTGATTGTGGCATTATTATACATGATCTGTTGTTGTATTTAACACTGTATTAGAAGGAATAGATATTTAAAAATGTTCATTAAAAAATAAAAATAATCGGTATGAATTAAATTACGACAACAGATGGCAGCACCAAAAATATTTTGGATTAAAATAAATAGTATATTCTATGTTTTTTGGGGCATTAAATTTAGTTTTAATATAATCTAAGCCTTGCATTTTATCTTTCAGAAAATATTTCACAACTGTTTGAGCAGAATTTCAGCGAAATATGTGTGCCGCGAAAGTTAACAAAGCGCGTATAGGGCAGAAAATTTACTGACGCTCACCCTTAAACTTGGCCTTGGTAACATCGTGTAGCCCGAGTTAAATTGTGAACGAATTTTATGCCGCCTGCGTGGAATAACTGCAATTGTAAGTTCTAACTGAAGTTCGTGACATTACGACAAATATCAAGTTTTCTTGCTTTTTCTTGCAGTTATCGGTTATTCCATGTTGATGGGCACATAATAAGCCTGAACCCGGCAAGTTTTTCATAGCTGTTCAGACAACATCTCGCGCTGTGAGTATTAATTGGACAAAACCCAACACAAAAGCCACACGTTTTCAGTGAATAAAATCTGATTAAACGTTGACCGTCCTAGTACAGAATTACGAGTAGGTCCTTAAAAGTTATTAGTAAAGTGATTATATATATTGAATTCTGCATAAAACCGATAACAAATGAACAGTTTGGGGATCATATATTAAAGAAGTAATTGCTATAAAGTAATTAATTAATTGTTATTTATTAAAGCAAATGAAGTCTTCAGTGTTTCGGAAATTCAAAAGTTTCGAATTCACCGATATAGTTGGAAAATTTTTACATTTTACCTTTGGAGTCAAGGAGTCTAAAGAACCAAAACCGCTTTCTGGATGTCGAACCATAGATATGATGCGTGTGTTTGTTCTAATATATCAATTTCATTGTTCAAAAGCTCTGGTAAACATCCGTATGTTTATGTTCCCACGAAAACTGTCTGAGAAACCTCATCGTCATTTTGTCACATTTCGAATCGTCTGGAATAATCTTCCCCTTTCATTTCCCTCCTGAAACTAGTCAGATCCAGCTCAGTAACTGAATTGGTCGCTTCAGGATCAGATGACCTTCCGGGGCCCCATCATGCAGGCTCAAACTGTATCTTATGCTGGAAATAAGTTCCTGTTAAAAGTGACAGTGGCCGACATGAATCAATCTATCTTCTAATATTCTAAATTATGTTATCAATATCATCATATACATTTTGTATATAAATTAAAGTAAAGCTAATTGCATTATTCACCAAACTCTATTCTCTACATATTTCGTGATTTGTATTTAAAATGAAAAGATAAAAAAAAAAAATCATAAGACATATAGGGAACATATATATACCTGCATTGATCTCATTGGTTAAAACTACCACTTATTAGTTTTAATCTAATATTTCATCAAAAATTCAAACACTGTTGTCCATTCAAGTCTATATATATGCAATTGAAACTCTGCGTGTTTGTCTCATCATTACGGGAGAACGGCTGCACCGAATTTCATGAAATTTTGTGGATAGCCGTGAAATAGTTCCACTTAAATTTTAGTCTATGCTTTAACTAGGACTAGAGGTTATCGATATATTGACCTGTTACTGTAAGCAAAAGGTCAATAGTGGCCCCTATGTGCTAAAAATGGAAAATGATCGAGAAATTTGTAAAACTAAAAATAATTGAATAAATTGAAAAATTGAATTGACTTACACGTGTGTAGAAGTTACAGCAGTTAAACCATCTCACCATAATGTGCAAATAAGATGTCCCCAACCTTAAAGAGTAATGTCCATGTTGCCATTCTTAAAAATTGCAAATAGTATATCCATTCTAAAGTATAATATAATATAAATATAATATAAAGTATGTGTATATATATATATATATATATATATATATATATATATATATATATATATATATATATATATATATAACCCCTTTCCTTTTTACACGTTCCCTTACTTACTTTTTATTCCTCTTCCCTTATCTTCATTCTTTCTATTCTTCCGAACTCTCAAGATGAGCATCCCGGGTGGTTTTGAACACGTTCCATGTACTGTGGCCAAAGCGTATGACGTGGCCGAGAGGAAGGTTTAAAAAATGAAAGTTTCATTCAGTACTGCTTATATATTCAGACTGCCATTATTTACCTGTTTACTATTACGGTTAAACATCTAAAGGGAACATGCTATAAATTGCAATTGCAATTTTTATACATGAGGTGTTACAAATGTGCAATTTCTTATGCACCAACTTGTAGTGATATATGGATACTTGTAGTGATATACAATACTGGTAGTGATATATTTTTAAAATGTGTTTCAAACTATTATTTTTTGTTAAACAACCTGTTTAATTTTTCTGAATTTTTAGATATTATTAATAATATTTATTTATACTTTCATATACTAAAAGATAAAGACTTTATCATCCTCTTGGTGTGGGAACAGGTTCGGGGGATAAGATTGTAAACCACTATCCATGTGGTTCTCAAACTTTTCCATACCTGAAAATTTGTCAAATTTATAATTTTATGCGGAACACTATATACCTTTTGAGCCCATTTGAATTTCTAAACTTACCGTATTTATATTCCAATAAACTATATTACAAATTAATGAACTGCAAAATATTTACCATAAATTAATAATTGATAAATGAAAAAATCAAACCTAAACTTATTATGATAGAAGCTCTGCTTAAATTTTGTTAATAAGCACAGAGGCCTCATAAATTCTAATTTTATCTAATATTCTAATCATAGTAATATCATAGGATTTTTAAAATGTTTTAAAAAAAAAATCATTATTTTAAATCTTAAAATGAATATATTTTTCAGAAATATATTTTTTCTTTCTAGTGATAAATCAAAGTCTTCTTTCAATATTCCAATTTTTTTTTAACATAAAGAAGGGTGATTTTCAAAATGAAATGCCTCTTCGATGTCCCATTTTTCATGCTAATAAAATTATTTTTTTTTATACTTTTAGAACATATATTTATACATTAGTTTATAATTAATAAAATGTACTCGTTAAAGTGTTTGTTTTAAAAATATTAGCTATTTTCTATTATTTTTAGTTTTCAAGTAATAAATTTGTATGTCCCAACTCAAAACACCACACTTAGTCTCTTTTTGTGCTTTCAAACTAGATTAGCTTTTGGATATGAATTAAAAAATATGGTTTTACATTTTAATTAACAAAAATGCAAGTGATTCCCTTAAAATATAATTATTAATATTTTAAAATTTAAATTTAATATGTGTCCCATGTATATCTCATGAGTGTTACCTCAGGAGTGTTACTACTATTATTTTAAATAGGTTTTGATTTCTGCAGTTGGTGACAAAGCTAATGGAAGCCACATTGTTCCTTCTTATCTACAGCGTGTCCGAGAAAGATCTTTATTACATTAATAACAAAAATACGAAAAGGTGAAATGAAATGCAGTTTGCGGCAAAAGAATGTAGAAATCTAACAGTTTTTGTACAATACCTTCAATATAGTTCTACATGAGCTCCTTTAGTAGCCCGAAGACTGTTCAGTCTGTACTCGATTTCTCGCCAAGTGTTTTTTAACATTTGGGGTGTAACAGTGAGGATTGCTGATTGTATCCTTTCCTTTAAAACGGAAATATCAGAAACAGGTGTTTGGTAAACAATGTCTTTGACATAACCCCACAAAAAGAAATCCAGTGGAGTTGTGTTGGGCGATCGCGGAGGCCAAGGCATTGGTCCTCCACGACCAATCCATCGTTCGGGAAACACTATCAAATAATGCACGTACAGGAAGTGCCCAGTGAGGTGGAGCACCGTCCTGCTGAAATAAAACATTTGGTTGTAAATGTTCCAATTGTGGAATAACGTATGACTTAAAAAGATCCCTGTACACATTATCGTTAATCGTCTTTTCCACAAAGAAGAATGGACCTATTACAGCATCGTGTAAAAGACCACACCAAACATTAAGTTTGGGGCTGCTACTAGAAAAAAATGTTAGATTTCTTCATTCTTTTGCCGCAAACTGCATTTCATTTCACCTTTTCGTATTTTTGTTATTAATGTTTAGAATAATAAAGATCTTTCTCGGACACGCTGTAGTATAAAAAAAAAAGATTACAAAAAATTAATAACAGAGTGTAATTTTATTTTTAATCTAGGTGAAATTTTTATGTGATGTAAAGCTTAAAAAGGCAATTCATTTGAAAACCACCCCGAAATGGTTTGTATAGAAAGTTGAAAACAATACGCCATTTATAGAACAAAAACTTTCTATGACAGATTGCGCGTAACATTACTAAAAAATTTTTTCTTTTAGTATTTTTACTATACTTCAGCCGAACCGGTGGTCGAGCGGTCAGGGGCATGCGTTTCCGTCTGATCGCTGGATTTCCGGGTTGCGGGTTCGAATCCCGCCAGCGGGCATGGATGTTGTCATGTCGAGACCAAGTCAGACTTCCGCCCTTCGGGGAGCTTCTATGAAAGTGAAGCTGCAAATCTCCTCCCCTTCGCCATGGGATACCCTGGGGGATCTTGTGCACGTGGTGCGTAGGCGCTCCTTCACCACGGGGGAATTAGTAACGAACTATACTTCAAGAGCAAGTGCTTATTATGAAACTGATTAATTTCCATTTTATTTCTATTTTCAGTGTTGCACGTAGCTTTCACAATTTTTTTTTTTTTTTCGAAATTTCAACGACACAATTTCTTAAACGAAAAATATGTTCGCAACAAGAAAAGGCAATAAAATTTAGGTTTACTTTACAGAGACTAACATACTTTATATATTCTGAAAATTTCTTTGAAAAATATTGAAAACTTTCAGAGTAATCTTGCGCGCAATGTCAAAATATCACATTCTGAGAAAAAACGACTTTTAAAGGCATTTTATAATAAATTTTCCATACATGACCTGATACATTTTGTTATTGTTGAAACCCAGACCGTCCGACCTACCAGAAAGGTGTAAGGTAACTGTTTGGACGGTCGGAAAGTGCCACCCAATTTAGACCGGAACCCAATGGGGGAGGCATCCACAGGTACCCTCCTTCCCCTACCACCAACCTCTCGGAAGGACTTTGTGAAGGACACATGTTTAACGTGATCGTACTCCGCATGAACACGGCGGCAGTTTTGGCAGTGGCTGGAATCGAACCCGGGCCTACCGAGTGCAACTCCAGCGCGCTAACCAATGGGCTACCGCGCCCCCTGATACATTTTATGTTATAACTCAAGTAATTATAGGAGGAATGTTTTCATGTGGTTTATATATCTCCATGTCTTGATCTTTTATCTTGGGCTAATTATTATTGCCTTTTCTCATGTATGCCGTGTTTGCTTTTTCATATTTTTAAATTTGTAATATTATATATATATATATATATATATATATATATATATATATATATATATATATATATATATATATATATATATAATGCATATCCCCCCAATTTTGTTATTAAAATTATCAACTCAGTGTATCAAATTTCACTCGATAACATCCTAGAAAACTAGAAAACATTCCCAATTATAGTGACTAACATACAAAAAAAAAAAAAAAAATATATATATATATATGTATATATATATATATATATATATATATATATATATATATATATATATATATATATATATATGTATATGTGTATATTATATATAATTATTTATTAATTATATAAATAAATAAAAATGAAAAATAATAAACTAAGTCAAAAACATTAGAAAAATCAAAAAATCGGGAAATAAGATGCATTAACATTAATGTTTTGAATTTTATTTTCGCAAAAAAATGTAACTTTTGTCAGTATTGAAACTACGTTTTGAGCGCCCTTATAATGGTGTATAGTGGCATTCTCGATTATCCAGTTTTCCTATGAATTACTTGTTTAGTAGGAATTTTCATCTTTGATTCATATTCATATTCAGTTCTGCATGTTTGGGAAGTTGTATTCTGAATTGCTTGTCCAGTCTCCAGCTTAGACTCACTGGACGGGTTTGGGAGTATTTCCGTGAACGTTCGTACTGCCTCCCTGGTAGAATTTCGACTTGTTCATTCCGGTGCTTCTAGATTAAGCTGTTGAGGTTGATCGTGTATACACGTGGTAGAAAGAGAAGGGTTCATGCCGCATGGTAATACAATTTTCTTAATGTATCCTTTTTTCATTGTTTCATTTTTTGATGCCTGTAGTCTGAGTTTAAGCATTTATAGTAATGTACTATTGCTTAATCTGAAGCAGGCATTTGTTTGGGTTAATTAGAATTAAATACTTAGACCTGAAGATGAATTTAATTCTGATTAATCATCGAATTTGGGAAGGTTCTGTTCTTTTCTCTTATCGGCATTATGGCCGTGAATATGCTTCTATGGTGATGTTAATATTACTTGAATTGTATTTTTATTTTTTTTTTAATTTTTACATAATTCTTATTATTACATTTCAAATATATATATATATATATATATATATATATATATATATATATATATATATATAGATAGATATTTGTATACTAATATTCCCCTCATCTCTATTCCATTATAGTGATAAGTTACCTATTTTTTTTATCCTTAGTTTTGTTTATAGTTACTTATTTGTAACAGATATGTTAGAAATGTGTTTTTTGTACTTACCGTAGTTTATGCATAGTTTTCGATTAAAAATTTCAATTTAAATATATATATATATATATATATATATATATATATATATATATATATATATATATATATATATGTATATGTGATGGGTTATATATATATATAACCCATCACATATACATATATATATATATACATATATATATATATATATATAAAACCCATCTCTAGCATATCTGTTACAAATAAGTAACAATAGACCAAGACTAAGGATAAAAATAGAAGGTAATTTATCACTATAATGCAAAGGGGGTGAGGGGAAGATGAGAATACAAAAATCATAATTAAAGAGGTATAAATATATATAAAATAAAAAAGCAAACACAGCAAAAATGAGAAAAGGCAATAATAAATAGCTCAAGATTGAAGAGCAAGACATGGAGAACAGTCAACTGAAACTACACAAAAAATGGCGGTTAGTTCGAAATTGCATTCTCGTCAGGACAGCCATACAATTCGAATTAAAACCGTTAGAATAGCCAGTTTCTGAGAATGGCAATAGAGTTTACCTATTGACACCATTGGAACTGTCTACTGGCTAGTGGAAGGACAATTGATGAAAATCAAGTGAATTATAAACCAGAAATATAGAAAACAGAAATATTAACTCACAGGCACAGCCACCACGTGATAGTCTGTACGCAGGCGAACATTAGACAGAGCATTTTACATCTCTTCGTCAAGAGAGTGGACACCGGAATGAATACACTTGAACGAAAAATAATGTGTATGAAGACTTTCAAAAATAGTAAGCAGTATAGGACTCAGGACAAGTGGAAAGTAGTCTTTCAAAAATAGTAAGCATTATCAGACTCAGGCCTAGTGGTAAGTAGATGATAAGAACGGGTGAAATTCACAAGAAAGAGTTATCGAATCAAGGATAAATAATGCATTTGTAAAATTTTTACGTGGCGTATTTGAAATTATTAATAATATTATTTACAAATACTTCCGGATAGTGGTAATTTTGACAAATGCGTTTAAGATTATTGATGTGGAGTAAGTGAAACTGAGGATCAGAAAGTCGATGTATTCGAAATAGCTGGTTTAAAATGATGTTTCTAAACAATTGAATAGAATTACAAGATCGATATGATAGCTGCTTAATAATAGTGAAGTTATAAGAATCTTTTTTTTAATACTTGTATATATAGTTTAATTGAAACGTCCAATATGTAATGCAAGGCTATAAAATATTGTTACAGAAATTAAATACAGTAATAAATTTCAAATTTATCCGTCTGTCTTATTTTATAAGGCAATTCTACCAATTTAATGGCCATTTCGCTGAGTTTTTAAAGACATTTATTTTTATAATTTTTCATTATCGCACGAATTTTGGGCTATTGTAATGCATATAAAAAGTATATTAGCGAACTCATGTTTTTAAATTTCTTCACAATGTATGTACCCTTTACCATTCCAACATTACTTAATTTCCAATAATTATCATTCCTTCCCTAAGTGATCAAAAAATATTCGTCTGCTCGACAATTGGAGATTTGTCATCCCGTTTTCTTCAGACTGTAATCAAGAAACCACGGGAGCAAAATCCAGAAGCTCTTTGCGCGCAAGTCATTACAAAGTTTCTGCTAATCGTTTTTCCACGTCGTTTCAAAACCATTCCAAAGCATTAGTAAAATTACTCGCGGCAGCCCGATTGCTTTTCGGCTTCAAAAATTCTGCACTATTTTTTTTACCACTTTTTACTTATTGTAATTTTTTTCCACTAATGGCGTAATCTTGTTGATTCGCCAGTAACGACGTCATGCGCCGTGATTTTGTTACCTCGTCTGCTCTTATTTTTGTGACATCGTCTGCTAATCAGTCTCTGTAGCTTGAGGTCTAACAAATGGAGTTATTTCTGGGATATTGTTCACTATGAGTGTCTTTTTTACCTTCTGAGTGAGTGGCAACGGAGGATTTTGTGGAACAGTTTTTATCTTAGCGTGAAGCGAATCTCCTTCAAAATGCAATTAAGTTGTAAACTTGGATGGTTAGCCATTTAATTTTCGTCTGGAGATTAGAATATGTTTTAGGGGTTTCCCTTTTTCACTTTTGATACGTTTTTTTACCCCGTTTCGTAAGCAAATGTTTGAATAGGTACGTGTCTGAAATAATTAGGCTAATTGGAAGAAAAATGTGAAATGAACAAAAATGTGTTTTAATTTAGTTTTATTGTTCTTTAGATGCTTCTTTGTTATAAATTTAGTTGTATTGTACTTTGTCTGCAGTGAATATTTATGAAATTAGGAATTGAAAGAAAGTATTTTAATTCTTAAAAATATCATGAAAAAAAGAGCTGAAGTTCACTTTAAATTGCTTTTGACCATTTTTCGTTTTATTTTTCCTTATTTCTTAAATAAGTGGCAGAATTGATTTAAGTGATATATAGACTGTAAAAGTATTAACCATATATTGATTAAAATATTTTGTCGGTACAAATCTATGAATCCAATAAGAATAAAACATTCTGGCTCTTATTACAAGCATATTGACGATATATCTGAAACGTGAGCATATATTATGCCAAATGGAAACAGTGGAAATAAGTTGTTTTGAAGAAATTAGCAAATTCTGTAATCACAACCAGTTGCAACAACTAATAAAAAGAGAAAAAAATAAGTCTAAAATGTATCATATGCTTGACGGACATTTTCATAATTAGAAGAAATTAAATAAAAATGATCTGCCTTATAGTTGCAACACAATTTACTACCATAAAAATACTTTTAAGTCACTAAATAAATGTTTAAATTATATAAAACTCGCTAAATCAGAGATTTTAGAAAATTCCATCAATTTATTACAATTATTTTGTCAAATCCTTTGTGGCAACTGGTTTGATAAATCTTTTATTATAAATATTTTGTTAAATATTTTTATTATATTCGTATTCTTTATGTTATATTCCAATCTGCACACTGTATTTACTCTTTGAACATCTAACAAACTTTTAAATAGAGGGAGTATAAATTTTCTATTTTGCTTAGCTCGTTTTGTTTCACTAACATCCTTAAAATAGAAAATTCTCTATCAGAAAATGTTTATCAGCTTTTTGTCAAAAGCTCCCACGCATCACAGATTTTTTTAAAAATATTTCTGAGCTAGCTCTGATTATGTATTTTGAATGATAAATACTTTATCTTATTTATTATTACTATTTCTTTTTTAACTCAATATTTGTTATCGTCTGTGTATCGTCACCATTTTATGATTTTGTTCATGGCTTTGTTTGACAGCATGCCACTCAAACTCTTATTTATTGAAATCGTAGGAGTTTATTTTGTTTTTAGTCGTTATGGAATTTTGGAACAACTCGCATTCCTTGCAATGTTTGTTTGCTGAACCTTTTTTTAAATTCTCTTTGAATTTCTTGCAGCGAAATGTTTACCTATGCGTTTCAAATGTACGCGATGGAAAATGTATTGTGAATGTCTGTAGTTCTAAATAAAGTTGCGTATCTTCAAATATTTGACAAGAAAAGTTGATTTATTTTACTGATTACTTTTGACCTATTAGTTACTTTTGTCGAATTATTTTGTCGATTACTTTTGTCTTACTGATTACTTTTGCCGTTCATAAAGATATGCTGCGAGCATATTAGCAAAAATATATTTCTTTGTAAGACCTGTAAGAGCTAATCTTCACATTTTGATACATTTTCGGTCCGAAAACGGTAGTGTTTGTACTGCGAGGTGTAGGTACGATAACTCAAGCACGGATTCACATACCGCTATGAAATTATATTAGATACATTATTCTAGATTAAGAAAACTGGAATTAGATGGAATTTGAAACTTTAAAATATAAACATTTCAAGCATTAATAAGACATTTATTTATTTAATTATTTTTAATAATTTGTGAACAGAAGAACAAATAATGTGAAAGCAACTCTTCTATATTATCGAAGGGAGCCAGCCACTGGCCGCTCAACGATCAACACTATATTAGATCTGAAAGAATTCTCAACCAGAAAGTATCATAGAATACTGGAGAATAATGAACAAATAGACCTTCAATTTTTTTTAACACTCGCATTCAAAAGTTGATAAAACAATATATATATATATATATATATATATATATGTGTGTGTGTGTGTGTGTGTGTGTGTGTGTGTATAATATATATAAATTAAATTTTTTTAAAAAACGTAAATTATGCATAAACTACGTTAAGTACAAGAAAAACCCATCTCTAGCATATCTGTTACAAATAAGTAACTATAGACCATGACTAAGGATAAAAACAGAAGGTGTTGTTGTTTGTTGTTTCTGATGACCTCCTGTCATCGAATCATAGCCGACACAGGAAAGAACGAACAAGACAATACAAGAGAACAAAGTTTATTACAGACAAGTATCACTGACGAAGGTCAAAGGGGGTGCAGCTGCACATTGTTGATGAGGACCCAGTAGGCGGAAGACTGACTTTACCTCGATATACAACCATGCCTTACTCGGGATTCGAACCCGAGCCCACCGGACAGCAGCCGACGACGCTATTCACTTCACCGCCTGGGCGGCAACAAAAAGAAGATATATATATGTATATATATGTATATATATATATATATATACATGTATATATATACATACATATATATATATATATATATATATATATATATATATATATATATATATATATATATATATAAATAAATAAATAAATTAGTAAATCCAATATTAGAATGTAAGTAGTAACTCATAATACACTATTCCAAAAATTTTTTTACAAAATACAAAGAAATTAAAACATAAAGAGGAAATTATAAAGCGTAATGCAGGTCACAAAGACAGTCAACAAATTTCAAAGATGAAGAATGAAAATAGGAAAACAAAAAAATCAAGCGAAAAAGCTTGCACATGGAAGAGCTTTAGGCTTAAGATAAGTTCATTTCGAAAAAATTCTCGTCAAGTCTATATATCCCTTCGAAATGAACACACACACACATATATATATATATAGTAATAAGGTATATATATGGTAATTAGGTGTATATATAAATATATATATATATATATATATATATATATATATATATATATATATATATATATAAATATGCTGTTTTATATTTTATTCTGTGGGTGTTTTTGAAAGTTAGGTTTATCGTGTTGCAGCTTCTTACTTTTCGTTCATTGGATTTTCAAACTACTATTATTATATATATATATATATATATATTTTTAAACAAATACTCATTTTATATACATGTATTTTTTATGTAAAGGAAAATGGCACTATTTATAGGTAATTAACGTACGCCATTCTCGAGATATTACCCGTTTTTTTTTTTTTTTTTATCTAAAATGATAAAACAAACCAATTTAATAATAATATCAAATTATTACTTATTGCAAGGACTATTAACCAGAAATTTAATCTACATTTTAAGAATTATTACAAACTTCCTTACTGGAAACTTGATATCTCTTAATAGAATATAATTCATTTGATATTGGGTATGCTTAATTTAATTGATAAAAACAGTAAGTCTTAAAGATTCAAGCAGGGGGAGAAAGTAACCTTCCATTGGCGGAGAAATGACATCAGTTCTCTATAGGGTTTTTATTGAAAAACGAATTACAACGCACTACCCCCCCCCCCCTCCCCACACACACACACATTCGATTGCAGCATCCCCTCCCCTCTTCTTTATTCCATATTCCTATAAATAAGCCTATTGATTACCATGGATATCGTATCATAAAAACGGTCATTTTTTTTTGTATTAGCTCACCAAAATTTATTCATTTGTAGGGCAAGAGTCAAGTGTCGGGCTCATAAATTTTTACGAAATTTGTGATGACAAAGCGAATGACATCAATCCTACTGTGCTAGGACGATGATCCTTTTATGTATTATTTTGTACAATAAAACTCAAATTAATTTATATAAATGAAAAATGTGTCCATATCGTATCATTTTATTTTATTTTATTCTTTTTTAAAGGTAGTTTTCTTTAGCAGCCTATATGCGTTTTAAATATATTATAATACACCTGTGTTTACCGCTATTTTTTTTTTTAATCTGACATAAAGTATTATCATTATAAAAGATGAAATTTAATTTTATTCTTGAACGAACTAAAGTAGGCAGTAGAAATATCGTTTTATAGAAGTATTAATTGTAATATGTTCTGTAGAAGAAATAAAATTTATTGGAAAGTCTTCAATGGCAGCATAAATATTGTTCAGTGGAAATATTAATGGGAATGTTCTGTAGAAATAAAATATATTGCAAGGTATTTCGTGGCAGCATAAATATTGTATCGTCGAAGTATTAATTAAAATGTTCTATACAAATAAAATACATAAGAAAGTGCTCAGTGGCAGCCTAAATATTGTTTCGTAGAAATGTTAATTTGAATGTTCTATAGAAATAACATTTATTGAAAAGTGTTCCGTAGCAACTTAAATATTGGTTTTGTAGACATATTGGGATGTTTTGTAGAAATACATTTTATTAGAAAATGTTTCGCGGAAATACTGATTGGAATATTCTGTAGAAATAAAATTTATTAAAAAGTCTTCTGTGGCAACCTACATATTGTTCCAAGGAAATATTAATTGGAATGCTCTGTGGAAATAAAATTTATTGAAGCTTCCCATAACATAACATATATTATTTCTTACAAGTATTAGTTAAATTGAAATATGCTCTGTGGAAATACAATTTACTGAAAAACATTCTGTGGAAGTACACATATAGTTTCGTTCTCCCGACCGTCCAAACGGTTACCTTACACCTTTCTGGTAGGTCGGACGGTCTGGGTCTCAACAACAACAACATATAGTTTCGTAAAAATATTAATTGAAATATGTTTCATATTGAAGTAGAATGTATCGAAAAATATCTTTTAAAAGTAATTTATTGTTAGGAGTACGTAGTAGAGGACTGCACAGGCTCAGGCATGTTCTATGGGGTTAGGCCTGGTCCGACCCGCGGGCCGGGCAAGTGCTTAGTTTTTTAAAGTGGGAGCGGGTCAAACATATTTAATTTTGTAAAAATGTAAATGAATTTTAATAGAGTGCATGAAGTTGTGTAGATTTCAGCTATGCAAAGATAATTATCTTAAAATCCCAACTTCTATCTTAATTCTTTGTACAAAAATTTCACAGATTCGTGTTTTTAATACATTTGAATATAAATTATTTCGGAGGACCGGGCCGAAATTCAATGGTTTCCGGGTCCTCGGGTTCTACTATTGAAAATTTTTCGGGCTGATGCCCGAGCACTGATGCTGTCGGTGAATCTGCACTCGAAATGAGCACTGATGCTGTCAAATGAGCACTGGTGCTCGAAATAAGCACTGATGAGGTCGAATTGAGCACTGATGCTGTCTGGCCGGCCGGAAAGAAAGTCTGAAATTCGGCCCGTACAGACCTTTATTCCGTAGAACTTTGTATATCATCTCAAAGTACATCGACCAGCACAAGATTCCGATCCCCTATCCGAAGTCTAACCATTCCCAAAAGCGGTTCCATCTTCAGTCTAAGGTCTTTGACTGAGAGAAGCCTTTTTAATTTTTCTTGACTACCCCTGGGCTGTTGGCCAACCCTCCAATTCGCGGCATGAATTTTAAAAACCCGTCTCCATTTTTTCCTATCTCATCTCAAGGTTGCACGCGGACCAGTTGGACCAGAAAGGTCGATTTAGAATTTTTTTTTTTTCCCTCTTGGAGTTCTTAAGATCGTTGTTTTCTTTCTTATGTGCAAGTACCTTCCTTGAGTAACCTTCTCTGCTTCGCTTACATTTTTAGCACTTTGTTTTTACTTCCTGCTGATTGGTTAGTTATAATAAATTGTTTACGTGTGTCACTGAATATGATGCTTTTGTAAGTTGTTAAAGAATTCGGTTGATTTAGCGATCATTACGTATGTAGATATTGTATACTGTATAATGCATACCTGCCAACTTTTACGAATTATGCGTAAAATTTACGCATTTTAACTGCTCTTTGCGCTTTTACGCATATATTGCTATATTTTACGCATCTCCGCATTTATTTGAATTTTTTATCATTACTAGGAAATCAATCTTCGGCGAAATTCTCCAGCTTTTTTTGTTTGAAATTTATCAATTAACCAGACGTGGTATAATTCCTCGGAAACACCATTTTTCGCTTTTTCAGCACGAATTTCTACCATTCCCGGGATCGTAGCAAATCCATAATAAAATGCAGGGTAATACCAATCAAATTAACGGAGGTTTACGGCCGCGGGTAATGTAAATGAAGATCTCGATCGCTTAATTTATGAAAGTAATAAATATACTTCAAAGGTTGTCTAATGCAGCATAAATCGATAAAATGTTATTTTATTCATTAATTTCGCATAAACACTGCGATTGCGCAATTCAGTTTATTCTTATGAATCGCCGAGAGAACAGAAGTATCCTGTTCCATCCATCTCAATCTTCTAAATATTGCATTTTTGATTGACTGAACTAGCTTATTTTCATATTCTAATTAATTTTTATGGTTAATTTCTTAGTTATTTTCGTATAAACAGTGCGATTACGCAATTCAGTTACTTCGTGTGAATTGACGAGAATACGTTAGTATTTTTTCCCATCCATCTCCACCATTTAAATGTTGCATATTAGATCGACTAAACTAGCATATTTTCATATTCTGATTATTTATTATGGTTAATTTCTTAATTATTTTCGCATAAACAGTGCGATTGCGCAATTCAGTTACATCGCTTGAATTGCCGAGAGTACGTTAATATCTTTTTCCATCCATCTCCATCATTTAAATGTTGCATATTAGATCGATTGAACTAGCATATTTTCATATTATGGCTAATTATTAAGGTTAATTTTTTAATTATATTTGCATAATACAAATTTTTCTATTTTGAAAAATGGGTATGAACTCTGTGAAAGAATATTTTCCAATAAGTGGCATTAAAGCAATAATTTAGGCAAATAAAAGGAAACCATTTTGGCAGGAACATAATTCAGTGCTATTTTCTTTTTTTTAATTATTATTATTAAAGATCAATATTTGTTACTCTTAGTGAAAACCTGTGTTTTACCAAACACAAATATTTGTTTTCATTATAAAGTAATTTTCACCGGATAAAACCTTTATATATTTTTTATTTTATAATTTATTGTCCTGAAATTTTATAAAATTGGTGTCCTGAATTTTCCTATTCTACCAGTACTATGCTTGATTTTTAATGCAGGTATTTGTACATAGTTAAATTCATTAGAAATGTCGTTTGCGCGTGTAGTTTAAAAAAAATCATTATAAATGTCATTCACGCAAAATTTTACACATTCCAATTTTCCCAGGTTGGCAGGTATCATGATAATGCATTTTGCATCGTGTTCAAGGATTGCGCTCAGGGCAGCAAATTACACTTGCCACGGACTAATTAGCGAGTAACTTTTTTAAAATGGCTGGTAAGAAAAACTGGCGAATACATTTTATGCACTCTGCAGATTTTGATGCCAGCAAAGTCAAATGTATTGAAACGGAATTTACCTATTTTAAAATGTGGCACATTGTAAAATTACCAGAAAATAAACAAAGAAAGGAAAGTTTAAAAATCAGACTTAATAGATCTAATCTTGAATTTGAAATTCGAGTATTTCAAAGAGCAATTTTAATATCAACAAGACAGATGAATTATGCATAAAGCGTTGATTATGAAACACTTGCTAACTGCATGTAAACCAATGAAAACGGAACGGTATTTGTTCTACATGCCAAGTGCATGTAGAACAAATATGCCGAAAGTTTTGACAAGCGGGAAATAAGCCTGGACATTTGTGAAACATAGGTTACATTTATGCACATAAATTTATTTAAGTATTTCTTACCTGTCTGTGTTATCAGGTTTGTTTCACATCAACATGTGCACCAAACTTTTTTTTCTACTTGATGAATTTTTTATTTTTGTAAGTTTCTTTTATGTTTATTAATAGTGACGGAAAATATCCCTTTGTACAAAAGTTTTGTAGAAATTGATTTCGAAAGTTGTTTTGAATGAATAACGCAAATATTTATTAGTACTGAAACTTTTCTGTGAATGTACTATTTCTCATTATTAAAATTGTATAAATTAAGTAGCTTAAGTATAAATTAATGAATTCACTTGAAAAAAAAAATTTAGCACAGAAAACTTTGATTTATAAGATATTTGAACCTTTTTATTTTGACTCATTTCTCCTTGATGTTGAGAAAATGCTCATAATTTGATTTTTCATCGTTAAGACCAATTGTTAAAACCAATTGTAAAAAAAAAAAATCCACCATATATTAAATGTTACTAAGTATCATATAAAGAAACTTTCATTTTTGTACGATTTTTTCCAATTTTGCATATATCAGGTGAAAAAAAAATTCACTATTATCCTTTGACAGAGGCAAACTTTGTCATGTATAGTGATTGTGGAGAAATTGGAGATGCTAGACCTTTTTTATGGGGACTGGAGATGCCTATGTGGAGATGCGAAACTTTACTGTGTGTTATGTATGTGTTGTATGAGGTCAATTTTAAAACGTTTTTTTAATTCATTTTCATGTTGTATGGATTGCGTAATGCCTATCAATCTCAGAGCGCTTCTGACTCCAATGCGACGGAAGAAAATCCGCGCTAAAGATGAGCAGTATGCTGTAGTTGTATGACTTTTATTAAAAAATTTCCACACTTGTGAACAAGTATTGTATTTTCCTCAGAGATTTTCAAATAAATTTCGCACATAAAGTGTTTTGTTTAGGTAGAATTATATATTTATTAACAGTTTTATGACCTTTGAGAAACGCTGATTAAACATCATATTACCTACTGTGCACCAACAGAATGAACTTTTTCCCCTGATGATCATGGAGGTGCCAGTCTTCTTCACTCACCACTATCATGTTACGTTCTCATACGTAAGATCTCTGGAGATAAATTTAATTCTTCAATATCTTCCCCCTTTCTGCTCAGGAGCTCCAAAGATTCAAGTGGAGATGCGATGCCCCACTCGAAGGCTTTTGTATGGGTTATGTGTGTGAGCCCAACTTTTAAGCCTCTTCTACTCCACTTTCATTCTCACGTTGTCTGGATCGCGTTACACCGATCAATCTTATGGATGGTTGGCTCCAAACACCGCCCTCTTGTTATATCTGACTGACACAAGTGCTAGAGGGACCTGGGAGAGGACTATCTACTGAATTTGTGTTGCCACGTCTTCTATTTTGATGTGCACGTTGCCGTACGTATAGGATAGGGTGTCACGCACCTTCGGAAAATGATTTGTGATAAAGGGCTGCTAAAAACTTTATCATGGTGTATGGATCAGCATAGAAACTCAGTACGAGTTGTACCTCTTTAGGAGATTGAACTCGATTCTATTCTTTCCGTCTATCCGTCCACCGATCTTGTTCTTCTGGCTCGAACAAATTCGTGGTGAGAACGAAGCATAAGAGTTGGGTCGACTGGCAGGGCCTGATTAACGCGTAGGCCTTCAGGGCCGCGGCCCTGGGGCCCTAAATTTTTGTATGTGATAAAAAATTTAAGCAGAAATGATTTTTTTAATTAATTTACATGTGGTAATATTTGTTTTTATTTCGAATTATAAAATATGTTGTAATTTCAAATATTATATATTCTGTAAAGTTATATATTACTTTGAAATAAAATATTTGTGGTATTTTTTACATGTACAAAATTTGGGGTTGTGATTCTGAGCCCCCTCCCCTCCCCCCAAATGTGTTGATGTTTTCCATGTGTTTGGTATGCGTATGGGGGCCCCTGAATTAACACTAGGCCCTGGGCCCCACTTTAGCTTGATCAGAAGACAGATCACTAGTCAACACTTTCACGGACTAACCGCACTTTCACCAAGGTATACATTTGAGCTAATTTCACTGCTACAATTAATTCTTAGCTGTATTATACGTCGTCTGTATTATGCATGAGATCAAACAGGAATTCAGCATGTGCCCAAATATAAAGTTTAAAAGGTCTCGAACCTAAACCGACTACTAACAAAAGAGTATATCAGAATTATTGTTAATTTCTGTAATGTGGTATGTATGAAAAGCCTTATAAAACACGTTTGTGTGCATAATTCTGAGCACATACGGTCAATAGGTGTAAAAAGTATTTGCACGGTCGACTTTTGTGTTATTTACAGAAAAAAATAAGGTGTAAAAAACACTTTAAAAACATTTAATTATTGATATTAGGAAAAAAAGAATCTTAATATCATTTTAACTAACGAAAATTTGAGAAAGCAAAAATATATACGTTCAGTTGCAACGTACATACAAAATATGTACTAAACGTACATATTTTGTACGTTGTACGTACAAAATATGTATGTTCAGATATCCAGGATGTTGCTCGCTTCAAGACAATATTTTATTGCTTTGAAGCGAGCAACCTGCTGTTCAGGAATCAAGATAAACTCTGTCAACACTGTTCGACGGATACGTTTGTTTATCGTATTCGTAAATGGAAGGTAAAAAAATATCTGCGCTTTTTCTATGTTTTAATTGTGCTTTAAGGCTTTTAAATAGATTATTTATTTTTACTTTCCTTATATACATAGTATAATGTATAAGGAAGTATTGTGACGGGGTCGAAAATTCGAATTTGAGTTTTCGACGGGAGAGCACGTTTCAAGCATCTCTGATCACGAGTCGAACATTTTTGAGGTGATGTCTGTGTGTGTGTGTGAGTGAAAGTATGTGTGTGTCAGTGAGTCTGGAGACGATAACTCACGAACGAATGGAGCGATTTAAATGAAATACGGTACAGAAATTACAATCTGAATACTGGAAGCCTATTGTTTTTAAACACAATCGAATATTCTAAAGCCCCCTAAATTTTCGAGTGAAATTTTGAAAAAATTATCAAAAAATCAAAACCTTCAATAAAGTTACGCAAGTAGACATTTCTTATGTAATTTTTCCTTAGAAAACGATTGACATAAACTCTTTAGAGCGCTAACATGAATCGTTCTCGACATATTGCACATTTTTCAAATAAATTTATCAAAAAAACCCATAAATTAAAAAAAAATTAACTGTTGAGAAATATGTTCACTTTTCATATGTAATATCATGCGATAAATTGGGTGACATCATTCTCGTGGATCTAGCTCGTTCCATTCATGAGAAAAGATACTTTGAGTAATACTTTTGTATTTGAACGCCAATAGTCATTTATCTGTTATAAGAATAACTTATTTCTCCTTCCATAACACTTGGCGAGATTTTGGCGACGAATTTGGCGGAATGTCGCCAACTTGGCGACTTTTTAAATGTTGCCAAATTAACGAAAATCTCGCCAAATGGGTAAAAATGACACTAAATCATTGAAAATGAACTAATGACTAATTGACGAAAATTCGGTATCTTGGAAAGAATATAAGTATCTACTATAAGAATAACGATAACCTATTTTTTTTTTTACTCTAAAAGTAGTAAATTCATTGTATGACATATGGAAAGTCATGTGCGGCTCACATAAGATTTTTTAGTATCTAAACTTTTATCATCAAATAACATTTATTATAATGTATTGTTTAAATAAAATTGAAATTTAAAGTTTGTCGATTTATAACTTTTGTACAGCGTGTGCTCCCGTGACTTTGTACTCCGTGTGAATTTATTTTTCTTGTGAGAAGAACATGTCACTCAGAATCAATTGTCAGTGAATACTTTACACCAGATTTATAAAAATAAATTTAGTAAAGCTTGGTAAACTTTGTTTAAGTGCTCTTGGTAAAGCGAGAAGTCTTTAACCTGCCTATATATTATAAGTGCCTGCATCTTTACGTCGTTTTAAATAGCTGTTTGTAATAAACATTTTAAACAAAATATTTTGTCCCATTTTTAACACTTTCCAACATAGTTGAAAAGTGTTTATGGCTTTGGTCATTCCATCTGTCTGTCTGTATGTATGTATGTCCGTTCGCACGATAACTGCCGTAAAAATAATTTTATCAAAATGAAAGTTTTGTATGTTGTTCGGACGGTCTGTGGGACCTATGCTAATATAAATGAATAATATCACCCAAGTACTTTTGGATTGAACCCAGGTTGAAAAAATGAAATATATTGAACCCTACGGGACCTAATTTTTCAAACATTTTTTAAGCGAAGTTAAAGTTCGCAAATTGCTTTCAAAATTTTTGAAAATATTGAAATTATCCCTTAAAATATGAAAAAATTTGAGCAAAATATTTTCTGTAGTTTTTAAAATAAAAATTGAAATAATAATTACACGGTATAAGATATGAAGAGATCACGTGACCCACTTCAAAATAAAATATGGCATCCATCTTTTTCCCCCTGTGTCAAAAGCGTGATTTTTAAAGTTCTTTTAAATTTATATATAGCGTTACATCCGTCCTAAAACTTCTTTAGTTTTGTATATTTTCTGTGCATCTATATTCTGTGCCAACACAATTGCAATATTTCTTAGACTAAATGATCATCAAACTTTGATTATTTCTATAATGAAGCCTAATTTTAACTTATGCAGAATGTAAACAAATCAAGCTGAAAGATTAGTTGTATAAGAATTGCTGAATTTTTTTTAACGCAAAATTATTTAGCTCTGGAGGATACAGGTGATATGAATGAAATATTCATTGATTTTATATAGATAAGCAGACGATTTTATGGCATTGCCTTTTTCGATGAAGTTTTAAGCATGGAATTGAAAAGTACTTTTACCTTCATGGTTTTAAGTTTTTAAGTAAAATGAATTATTGTAGTACTGTGCAGACCCACCGCTGTGCAGACCCACCACCCACAGAAAAATGCCACCGCTGAATGTATCGCATTTTAAAGATGTTTAAATAAAATTGCATTTCAGTTGGAAAGTATTTCATAATCAATGTTTTATGCATTATTGATCTTTCTTGTTAATTTAGTGACTTTGACCTTTTTACAAAAATTCGATTTACTAAAACTTAAATAAACGGTAGTAGCACAAAAATGAATAATTCTAGCTCGATGGAATTGCTGAATTCCTTTGTTTATTAAACGAACGTTTAAATATAGTTATTTTTAAATAAAAATTGAAATAATAATTACACCCATATTATATAAAGAGACCATGTGACTCATTTCAAAATAAAATATGGCACCCATCCCCCCCCCCCCCTGTACAAAAATGGCGATGTTTAAAGATGGTAGAAATTTAAACTTAGTGTTGCACCCGTCCTAAAACCGCTTTGTTTTTTAATATTATTTGTGTATCTAAATTCTATGCCAACGCAATTACAACATTTTTTATTTTAAATGATCACTGAACTTTGATCATTCTTACAACGAAACCTAATTCATATAGCATGTAGAATGTAAACAAATCAAGCTATTGTAAGATAAGTTGTATAAGAATTGCTGAATTATTTTTACGCAATGTTAGTTAGCTCTGGAGTCTGAAATATAAGTGTATTATGTATAAGTGTAGAATGTAATATTCATTGATTATACGTAGAGAAGCAGACGATTTATAGCATTGCCTTTTTCGATTATAATAAATTATTGTAGTACTGTGATAATTTAAAAAATATCAGTGCTGATTGTATTACATTTTAGAGATGTTTAAATAAAATTGCATTTCAGTTTGAAAGTGTTTCATAATAAATGCTGTAGACATAATTGATCTTGTTTAATTTTTAGCTGATTAGTTAAATATTAAACCATAGTAGAAGTTTCAACCATAATAGAAGTTTCATATGTTCACCGAACTTTCTTTGCAATCGTGCAGTTAAGCCAACTAACACTTAACGCATCCGCCATTATTCCCCCGGTTTCTTCCGGAAAGAAAATATTAAAATTGATTTATTGTAATAAAAAATGAAAACATCATAAAACAAAAACAATTTTTAATGTAAGCAATCAAACTAATCATACCGCGAAACGGTAAATATTTCAGCAAAATGCAACTTGTTTTTAAAAATATAGCTCATCAACAAGCCAACAATTCGTGATTTTCAAAGCTATTTACAGCTTCGTGAAGCCATTAGCTGACATTTATCTTTCAGCATTTGTTACATTAGGACTTCTAAATGCTAAATAATATTGGGTAGCCGTAACGTTCGTTTTTTCTAAAATAATTTGACCTTTGAATGAAAATATTGCTGCATGTACATATGAAATTTATGTTGACTTACTATTGTCACATACTACTATTGTTGATCCTTGAATATATGATTCTGACGTCACGTGCATATGGATCATTGAAGCTGTTTACTATCGGTGTGAATGACTAATAGCCGTCAGTTTAGAATTCTTTTTACTTTTCTTATATACAATAATGTTTAAGGAAAGTATTGTGACTGGGTCGAAAATTCGAATTCGAGTTTTCGAAGGGAGAGCACGTTTCAAGCATCCCTGATCACGAATCGAACATTTTTAAAGTGATGTCTGTCTGTGTGTGTGTGTGTGTCAGTGAGTCTGTGGAGACGGTAACTGACGATCGAATGGACCGATTCGAACGAAATTTGGTACAAAAATCACAATCCGTAAACACTGGAAGCCTATTGTTTTTATACGCAATCGAATGTTCAGAACTCCCCTAAATTTTCGAGTGAAATTTTGAAAAAAATCGTCAAAAAATCAAAACCTCTAATAAAGTTACGCAAATAGACATTTCTTATGTAATTTTTCATTAGAAAACGATTGACATACATTTCAGAACGCTAACATGAACCGTTCAAGAGATATTGCACAGTTTTCAAAAAAAATTATCAAACAATCATATAAAAAAAATATATTTTCTATTGAGAAACATGTTCACTTTTCATATATAATACCATGCGATACATTTGTGACATTCTTCTCGTGGATCTAGCTCGTTCCATTCATGAAAAAAAATACTTTGAGTAATACTTTTGTATTTGAACGTCAGTAGTCATTTATCTGCTGTAAGAATAACTTATTTCTCCATCCATAACGCTTGGCGAGATTTTGGCGACGAATTTGGTGGGATGTCGCCAACTTGGCGATTTTCTTCAATGTTGCTAAATTAACGATAAACTCGTCAAATGGATAAAAATGACGCTAAATCAATGAAAAACTGTAAAAGTAGTAAATTCATTGCATTATATATGGAAAGTCATGTGCTGCCCACATCAGATTTTTTCTTATCTAACAAAATAGTGATTTTATATATTAGCGTTGTGCGAATTATGCCGCAGTATTTCAATGTTACTCCAATCATTATTATTGTTTGTCTTCATTAGATTCCAAGTTTCCAAAGCCATTATTAGACATGAACCTCAACGTTTTAAGATATTTCCCTCGCTTCGCGTGTTCTTAAATGTCTAGTGGTTACCAAATGTGATACCTGAATACTTTTTAAAAAATTCTGTATATCAAGATGGTTTTCAGTCTTTTGATTATTTCTTTACACCGTCACCCCTAATTCGATATTTTGAAATCTTAGATTTTTCTCTTGGTCTCCAAGCTTGGACGGATATAATGACACAAAAATCAAGATTCCATGCCTATATTCTATACCTATATTCAC
This sequence comes from Amaurobius ferox, assembly GCA_951213105.1. Taxonomy (NCBI): domain Eukaryota; kingdom Metazoa; phylum Arthropoda; class Arachnida; order Araneae; family Amaurobiidae; genus Amaurobius; species Amaurobius ferox. The sequence continues at coordinate 112,368,189 of OX578136.1, forward strand.
ACCTTCAGTGAAATTGCTCGATAATTTTGATATATCGCCCTCTTACTCATTCAACCACTTTGTAAGTTCAGTGCATATTACATATATAGGTGCCCTATTAGGTTGGTCTTTCTTGCTCCTCGTTTTGTCAGCAAAAATTACTTATGAAACAAATATTTAATTAATACATTTAGGGATATTTTTTAGTCTTTGATTTCAGATTTTATTGATTTCTATTGACCCTTTCGGAGAAAAAGTACAAAACAGAAGCCCTGTTCTATACTTCTAAATTGTACCAACACCTAATCAGCATTAGGATATCGCATATGTCACTACACTAAGTACCAAATTTGATGAAATTTCGCCGATTAGTTTTGAGTTAGAGTGGATAGGTGCATTGTACCGATAGGCACGCGTCGAAAACTCGAGTTCCAATTTTCCACTTCAATCCAATTCTTTTCCTATACATTACCATGTATCGTAGAATGTAGAATGTCGCACTCAAGGCACTGTCCTACCGTATGGCTTTCAGCTTTGTTACCGTGGTACAGTATAACATAAGGGTGGTACATTGACCATATCAATGTTCTGGTTACACAGGATTCTGGAGGATCTGAAGAATGATAGGAAATCTGGTTACATAGGATTAAACATTGATTATGCATGACACATTAGTTACTTAGATAAACTTCACTTATGCATTAAATACAGCTATTGTATATATTCTTTACAATAACATACACTGATTGCATGCATTGTAGGGAAAGCAAATATTTACAATTTTTATTTATGTGCATCCTACAACATGCAATCCTACCTGTTCTTTTATGAAAATATTTGTCCTTTGCCATCTGATAGAAAAATGTTTATTCTACAAACTTCTATTCATTCCTTTATTCCGTACCGACTGTGTCCTTTCTTGGTATTTTCTTGGTATTTCTGATGGAACCAGATCTTATTAATATTTATCACCAAGAATCTTCTGCCTATTCAACGTCCCCAACTTTTACCCTTTTCATGTTTATCATCGTCTTTTATCTTTATTATTTTCTCTTCTACTACGTTTTTTTTTTTTTTTTTTCAAATTTTTTTAACCTAGCAGACGAGAACCAGGCCAGACGAATCCCCCTCTCTGTCGCCCTTTTTACTTTATTGTTGTCTTTTTGCTTAAGCTTTCTTTTTACGACTAATGGTGTGTATCTATAGCAAGCTGAGATAAATATATTTTTTATTATTATTTTCGTCATTTGTTATCGTCTTTTGTATACCCTTAATCGGCAGTCTTTTTGGTTGCTGTTATTATTATTATTTTTTTGTATTTTATATTATTTGTTTCAAGTTTTTTGCTCTGCTTTACTATTTTGACGCAGTTGTAAATTTTAGGATGCTGCTACTTGAGACATGCGTAAAGGTGTTATGTGCGAAAATCTTGATATCCAGAAACGGAAATATAAATTTAAAGATTAATGTCTTCAGTAGTGAAGCATAATAAAATAATTTGGCGAGACATAAAACTAGGGATCAAAATTGACAAATAACATTTCTTCCCCCCAAAACGTGCTCTCATATGACAGATCCTTTACGGACTAGACGGAAATCCTAGTTCAAAATCCAAAAAATTAAAATATACTACAAAAGACAACTACGTTTGCCAAATTTCAAGTCACAATAAACAGTTGAACTAATCGTTAGGTCCTCAAAAATTTGAAACGCGGCAAATGTGATAAAACAATAATAAAAGAAACATATATACACGGCTGTCCGATATTTTTTGTTGTAACCGGGGTAGAAGTTGCGAGTGCAATTATCTTTCATCTCTATTTCCAACGGAACATCTTCTGATTCGGAGGCAGTGTGAGATATGTATCTCGAACAATACAAGCGGAGAAGGGAGGGAGGGTACAGACGCTAAGCGGAGCTGAAATTTGTCGACATATCGCATCTTCATTTTTTGCGTAGAAAACATTTTACATATTTATTTCAGATAATATGTAATTAAAATAAGTTACTTGATCGTAAACTATTATTACTTGGTTAGACTCTGTCTGCCTTGTCTGCCTAACGCTTCGTTACTGATTACATTTAATTGATTGGTTATTTTTAACTTTCCGAAACTTTACTTTTTTAAACTTTACTGTCTGCTTTGTCTGCCTAACGCTTCGCTACAGATTACATTTAATTGATTGGTTATTTTAAACTTTATGAAACTTTACTTTTTTTTAACTTCATTTTTAACTTTACTTCTTTTGTAGCATTACGAAAAGTTGGCCTTTTCAAAAGAAATATCATTTAACATCCATGCATAGAATAATAATTAACTGTAATTTTCTAGTGGAGGCCTTTAACTTCCTGATCCACCCACTGATATCATTGACATACTCAAAAAATTCGCTTGGGGGAATGCAAAATATTTTATTAAAATTCCTTAATCATAAAAATCGATAATTTGCCATAGTGATTAATTATATGCAGTCATTAAAGAATGTAATGAGAGTAATGGTGAATTAATTATTTTATAGAGAATCCCTTATGAACAGGATTTGAGAATCTCTTATGAACAGAATTAAATAAAGTTACTTTGAATAAGTAATGAGTAATTATCGTTACTTTGTTGGTAAGTAACTTTGAGACGTTACAGTTAAATTTTACCGTTACTTCTTCCAATAAGTTTCGCAATGCATATCAATGAGCTTAATTTTTTATACTGCTGTGTTAAACGTCTAATTTGAAAAATATAAACTACTAGCTTGGGTCTTGCTATTATGTGGAATAATGTTCAGTAATGTGCACATTGCGATATAAAGTTTCTAATATTCTTAGATGACTTTACTTGGATGGCCTTATCTTCTATCTTACTACCATAGAGCTTCTTTCGTATATGTGAAATCTGTGTTTTCATCTACTCTCTATAAAATCCTACATAATTGACCTGGGGTGAAATTTCTGTGCACGCCTATGATATATGTACCGTAATCGATCCAATGCATAATGTCTCGTACCATTGACCTTCCTCACCTTTGTATATGCGAGATCTGTGTTTTCACCTGCGCTCCTTAAAATCCTACATAATTAACCTGAAGTGAAATTTCTGTGCTCGCCCGTAATATTTGTACCGTAATCGATCGAATCCATAATGTCTCTTGTACCATTGACCTTCCACACCTTTGTATATGTTCCACATATGTTGTTCCACATATGTTGTTCCACATATGTTGTTCCACATATGTATTTGTATATGTTCCACATATGTTCTTTGTATATGTTGTATTGTTCCACACCTTTGTATTACCATGTACATGTAGTGCTATATTGCACTTAACTTTTTCCGGTTACCTCAACTGATTGTAACCTTTATTCAGCTATGTTCTTTTTGCTTTCTTTTGTTGGTTTTTACTGTATTGTCCCTTTTCCCGCGGTTGCTCGGATTCTTTTGGCCATACGTTTTACATAAATTTAATTTCATTTTAAGAAAATAATTTAATTTTTACCTCAAAATTCAAAATTTGTTAAAATCTACGTTTCTTTGCCTCCCTTCCCACTGTATTTTATGTAAAACTCTAAAACTGTCTGTATATATATTTACCATGTAACCACTTTATTGAATTTTAAATAATTGCAGACTGAAACTTGGTGACTGACTGGAGGACGGTTTCGGCTAACCTCCTCTCCCGGCCACACATTAAACTGCCGTAAGCCCTAGGGTTGGCTGTGTGGTCTGGGCCTTCGACATCGACACCTTTGTATATGTGCTAGAGCTCAGATGTGGGGATATGGCTTCATTGATCAGCGGGGACTCAAAATCATTGACTTTTGTATTTCTAACAACCTTATCGTCCTAAATGACCCCAAATGTGGTCCAACATTCGATTCACATTCAGGTAAAGGCTTCCCCGATCTTTCTCTAGTATCTTTTGGCTTTTTCGACTCTATTTACTCCTGGGAAGTTTTAACGGATGAATCCTCTAGCGATCATAAATTTATTAAAATCAAAATTAACATCGATACCCCTGTTGATAATTCCTTTCACTTAAAAACCGCGTATAGCCTTGGCAAATTCATCTTTAAAATTAAACCCCATATAACCCGTTTTAAATCTCTAGCTAAAGATATAATTGACACATACAGCCTTGATTCCTTTGTCAAATCCTTTTTAGACACTGTTCAATCCTGCGCCTTTTCTTCTATTAAAAAAAAGAAATCCATCAGGAAACCTAGTTTTTCCTGGTGGACTAAAGACCTGGCTAAATTCAGGAATTTTGTCACTGCTCTTGCCAGGAGAGTTAAATCGCTAGAGAAGAATTCTGCTGCCCCCGATCTTATTTCGGCCGCTAAACTTAAACTTAAAATTAACCGTGCTAAATATAAATTACTTATTAATAAATCTAAAAATGACGCCTGGAAAAATTATTGTTCTAATTGTTACTCTAAATTTGGCAGCCACTTCAAATTTGCTTTCCAAAAACTCAATAAAATTAATAATATTCAACTTCTCTTTCCAGGCGAGCCTAACCTTAATTACAATACTAAAATCTCTCGTCTTTTGGATCACTGCTTCGAGGATGACCCCTTTTTTAATTCTTTTCCTGCAACTGTTCTGCCTCCCGAAGGGCTGGGGGCGGTTTCTGAGGAAGAATTATTTCTGGTCTTCAACAACCTAAAAAATAATAAAGCTCCCGGTTTAGACCTTTTAGATTTTAATATATGGAAAACCCTGTTTAAACATTTCCCCTCCTTTTTATCTTCTCTCATCAATTCCTGCTTCAAATTCTGTTATTTCCCTGCTCCCCTTAGAAATGCCAAAATCATCTTCTTCAATAAGCCGGGTAAGGATCCCGCTTTATGTTCATCCTATCGCCCTATTTGCCTTCTCCCAACTTTTGGGAAAATATTAGAAAAAATATTTATAAACAAATTGAACTTCTGGCTGAAGACTAGAAATTCACTTCACCCTCTGCAATATGGCTTTAGGGAGCTCCTCAGTTGCGAAGACGCCACGTACCAGCTTGTCAGTACCATTGATAAATTTAAATCCTCTTCTCATGTTTCCTTAACCACTGTGGACATCCGTGGAGCTTTCGATAACGTGAATTGGAATATCCTTCCCCTCACCTTTGACTCAATTAATCTCCCCTCTACTTTCAGATCCTTCATTTATTCATATCTCAGCTCAAGAACAATTAATTTTATAGAGGACAATTTTACTTTTTCAAAATTTATTTCTAAAGGTGCCCCTCAGGGCTCCGTCATTTCCCCCATACTATGGAACATTTATTTTAATAAAATTCTTTCCCTTAACAATGATGAATATTACTTACAGGCCTTCGCGGATGATCTCGCAGTGGTTACCTATTCAAACTCCATCATTACTCTTGGTCGCAAGACCAATTCAATATTAAATTCTATTGCAAACTCCCTTTCCTCTCTTAAACTTGAGGTCTCCGCGGAAAAGTCCAACTGCATCATTTTTAATAAAACTAGATCAAAAAGGAAAATTAATCCCTCTATCAAAATCCAAAACTCTCCCATTAAACTTAGTAGAAGCCTTAAATTCCTTGGTCTTATCATCGATGATAATTTAAAATGGAGCGCCCATATATTTTACCTAAAAGAGAAATGCTTTAGGCTTGCTTCTACTTTTGGGAAACTTTCGGGGGGCAACTGGGGGGTCAACAAATCTTTTCTTAAAATCTGGTACCTGTCTGTTATTGAAAAAATTATTACTTTCGGGTCAGGCATCTGGGGGGGATCTCTCACTAGGGCTCAAATCAATAACCTTATTTCTTTACAACGGATATTTCTTCTTAAAATCTCTGCCGGATTTAGAACAACCTCGAGCATTTCTCTTTTCTCCATTACCGGTATTCCCCCTGTTCACATTTTAATTGATATTCTTCACAAAAAATTCCTTTTTTGGAAACTTCGTATCAATTCGTTCTCTGATCCTTCCCTTCCCTCCCCCTCATCTTTCGACTTTAATCGTCCTCTCTCTAATTCTTCCCCCTCAAACCGCATTGTCCTCCTTAAACCCCTTAATCCTTCCTCCTTCTCCCATCTAAATTTTTATACCGACGGCTCCAAACTTGATGATAATGTTGGCTTTTCTGCTTGTTTATTTAATCATGATAAATTAGAAGAAGTTTTTAAATTTAAACTTGACAATGGGAACACAGTTTTTCAGGCAGAAATAGCGGCCATTAACTTTGCCATTGACTGGGCAACTGATAACTTCTCCAAAATAAATATTTTTTCGGATAGCCTTTCATCAATCCTGGTCTTTAAATCAATTAAAAACAAATCTAACTACATTAACTCTATCAAAAACTCTGCTTCTCGCTCTAAACACCTTTTTAATCTTATTTGGGTCAAGGCCCATGCTGACATTCTGGGAAATGAAGTCGCGGACTTCCACGCTAAAGAAGCATCCTCCTCCGGTTTCCCTTTTTCAGTTCCTCTCCCCTATTCTCGTTTAACTAATTTTTGCAAAAATCTCTTACTTCAAAACTGGCAAAAGTATCTTAATGAATATATCTCCCCTAGGACTCATGACCCAGCCAGAATTCTAAATTATCTCCCCAAAGTTAACGTAAATACCCAAATTCATAACAAATACTTAATCTATTTTTTAACTGGTCATGGTCCTTTTCTTGATTATTTATACTATTTTAAACATAAAAAATCCTCGAACTGCTTATGCAACTCTTTTGGCGACGTAGATCACTTTGTTTTCTCTTGCCCCTTAACTAAGAAATTTCATCTTTCTAAACCTGCTCCTGGAAATGAAGCGGCTTGGTTTTCCAGTGTCAGCCGCAACAGTCAATCCATTTTTTATCTTAAGAACTGTGTCCTCATTGCAAGAGACATTTCCAATAAAGTAAATTGACAAGTTCGTCGGGCTTTACTGCTTTTAACTTTCCTGATCAATGAAGATTCCTCTGCTGTTCCCCTTTTCCTGCTTTTGTTTGTACAAACTTGTATATATTAAATTGTAAATATGATAACTGATAACACTACTGTTAAATTGAAAACACTTTCATCTTTTATTATCAGCCTCCCATGTCATTTTGTATTTACTTCATCATCTATATCATGTTGTGCAATGTCTCATTATTATTATCCTTGATGTTTTTCTGAATGTTTCGTGTCCATATTTGTGTCTGTTTACAGTACCTGTCTTCGTTATGTCCGTATTTCTTGTCTGTAAAACTGTCTGTCGTACGAATTTATTCTTAAACTTTAAAAAACTGGATTTTTAATAAACCTCCAGAGCGGTCGCTGTCCTTGGAAGTCGGCACCTGCTAGCTTCCTTTCCCGGTCGTCCAACCAGCTACTCAAATCCTCGGATGAGTCGGACGGCCTGGGTCTTCCACATTCCACCTTTGTATATGTTAGATCTGTGTTATCACCTGCGCTCCTTAAAATCCTACGTAACTGACCTGAAGTGAAATTTATGTGCCATTCCTGTGATATTTTTTTAAATTTCACCTTAAAAAGTTTTGATGCAAACAAGTTTAGGTTCTTTTACTAAAGCTTCTTTACATGTGCCGCATTATATCGAATCCATAATGTATCTGGAAAATTAAATTTGTTTCAGAAGTCCACTACCATCACTCAACTCGATTCACAAATGTTATTTACTTAAAGGAGAAACTCTTCTCCAAAGAATGGCGGCGTTTTTTATACACGTGTATCTCTAGGGAAAAAATAATATTTGCGCTATGTCAGAGAGAGGCATAAAGTAGTGAAGTACATATGTTGTCGCCGGTGGTAAAAATAACTTGGAGAGAACTACTGGAGGCAGAGACAGGGTTTATTATACGAAGCAATCCTTCCTTCTTTTTTTAGATAGGAAAAAATCTCCTCTTTGTTATGCCAGATAAAAAATACGGTTACACTTCCAATATCTGAAAGCAAGTAGTTTCTACACGTGCCGTTTCAAAGGAATATTTTATGAATTTTCTTTTGTAAAAAAGATTGGTATCTTTTTTCGTTAATCCTATAAAGTTTTTTAATATTTTCGCTGCAGTTCCTTTGAAATGATTATTTTGATATTTTTGTATTTATTCGCGATTTGTGTGCTCGCTGGTTTATTTAGAAAAGCATTCTTTTTAAAAGTGCTAAGTAAATTAAATGCGATTAGCATTCTGTTTTGAATTTTTTAAGCATGCTGGGTTGCAATGAAATTGCACTAGCTGTCTACTGGCCTAGTGTTCTTTTTAAAAACAAAACAAAACACACACACAAAAAAAAAAAAATCCAGCAATACATTGAGAAGCTTATTAAACTAATAACTAAAAAATAGCATTTCCAATCCCGAGATAGGAAATATAATTTTTGATCTCTGGACCCCAACAGCACCGAAACATATCTGGGACATCCCAAGAACATCGCAATGGGGCAATGAGATGTCGCAGGGAGATCTCGTAATGCAACGGCGATATCGCTGTAATGTCCCTGTCACAGCCGAATGTCCGCCTAGTGTGACGTCGCATTGTTACATTCACGGGACATTGCATTGTAATATTCTTTGGATGTACCAATTTTGCATTCATGGGATATCGCATTGCGATGTTCTTTGGATGTACCAATTTTGCATTCATGGGATATCGCATTGCGATATTCTTTGGATGTACCAATTTTGCATTCATGGGACATCGCATTGTGATATTCTTGGGATGTACCAATTTTGCATTCATGGGATATCGCATTGCGATATTCTTTGGATGTACCAATTTTGCATTCATGGGACATTGCATTGTGATATTCTTGGGATGTACCAATTTTGCATTCAAGGGACATCGCCTTGCGATATTCTTTGGATGTACCAATTTTGCATTCACGGGACATCGCCTTGCGATATTCTTTGGATGTACCAATTTTGCATTCACGGGACATCGCATTGCGATATTCTTTGGATGTACCAATTTTGCATTCACGGGACATTTTATTGTGATATTCTTGGGATGTACCAATTTTGCATTCACGGGACATCGCCTTGCGATATTCTTTGGATGTACCAATTTTGCATTCACGGGACATCGCATTGCGATATTCCTTGGATGTACCAATTTTGCATTTACGGGACATTGCATTGTGATATTCTTGGGACGTACCAATTTTATACTCACGGGACATCGCATTGCAATATTCTTTGGATGTACCAATTTTGCATTCACGGGACATTTTATTGTGATATTCTTGGGATGTACCAATTTTGCATTCACGGGACATCGCATTGCGATATTCTTTGGATGTACCAATTTTGCATTTACGGGACATTGCATTGTGATATTCTTGGGACGTACCAATTTTATACTCACGGGATATCGCATTGCAATATTCTTTGGATGTACCAATTTTGCATTCACAGGACATTGCATCGTGATATTCTTGGGATGTATCAATTTCGCATTCGCGGAACATCGCATTGTTACATTCTTGGGATGTACCAGAGTTATATCGCCAGAACATCGTATTGTTTTATGCGTGGTACATACCAAAGTTATATCGCCAGAACATAACTTTGTTACACTCGTAGGACGTACGAAAGTTATATCGCCAGAATATCGCATTGTAATGTTCGTGGGATATACCAAAGAAATATCGCTAGAACATCGTATTGTTATTTTACTTGGATGTATAGGAGTTACATCGCCAGAACAAAGTATTATTACATTCTTGGAATGTACCAAAGTTACATCCATGTTACATGGTTGGAACGCAGACGGGACAGAAAAAAAAAGACCTTGAATATCTCGCGTTATAATCGTCCGATCGATACTCAACTTTTTTTACCAGCTGAAAAGCATCTACTTGGCCAGCACAGTTCACTTGGTCCCATCACCTAATCATGCTGAGTTTTTTCGTGTATCAATCCATTTGTCGCATCAAAATCCTCTAGAAAGAAGTTTTTTGGGTAACAAACATTTTAACAGTTGACATAAAAGTTTCAATCATCTAATGTTAATTTTCAGGATCTTTTAAAACTCCCGAAAATCAAAATAGTAATCAACAAAGTAAATTTTTCATTGGATATAGCTTTCAGTTATATCCAATGAAAAATTTACTTTTTTTAAAACCATTTCTGCCTTAAAATGTATAATTTAATAACTTAAAATGCTGTAATGAAAAATTTTTAATCATATAATTTTAATTTAGAAAAGAAAAAATAAGCAAAAAGAGCCATGACAAAAAGTTAACTGCAACATACCAACATCTTTAAAGAACATTAATCTATGGATTTTTAAACCTTTAAATATAAAATTTTAATTTAAAAGCCTACACATTTTAAATTCAATGAAATTTCATATAGAGGTTACTGTTACGTCACACTTAACTTTTCCAATTTTTTGCTAAATAAAATAAAAAATGAGTTTAAAATCTTTTAATACAGCAACTATTTTAGGTTATCAAATTACACATTTTAAGCTACAAATGATTTTAATAGGTGAAGCCAAGATATGGATGAAAATCTTAATCTGATAAAACTTACGAACAATTAAACAGCGAGACAAATTAACATTAGAGGAACAAAACTTTTGTTGCCAATTGCTAATGTAGCAAAAATATGACATTTTCTTGGGACAAATTGATTGAGACACAAAAAATGCTAGTGTTTCTTTTGTCTGAATGGTGACAGTGGATCAGGTATTAAGTAAACTATAAGTAGTCAAGTAGACACCTTTGAGCTACATATAATACAAGTTGAATGTCTCAACCAGACAATTAGAATGTGAAATATTGAAGATATCCTACTTTTTCTCAACTGTACCAAAGCTGCATTGCACAGAGATGTGTCAGTGAAATATTGCTCATTTACATCATTAGAATTTTTTTTAACTTTATTCCCCCCTCCCTCACCATATAACTTAAGAAAAAATGTTTTAAATATTTTTAATTTTCATAAATATTTTGAACCTAAAATTAATATTCAAGACATTGACACACTTCTAGATCTGGAACTTCCTTCAAAATGTTTCTTTGTTGTCTTCTTAACTTTAACAAAAACATTAGTTCAAGGTCAAGAGCAAGGACGTCCCATAAAATTTTCAACCCAGGCATCATGTACACCATTTCAGTATCTTACCCTCATAATCCTCAAATGGAGAATAAGATAGTCATGATACTGCATTAGTACTGTCCTTCTGGCAGCAAACTTCATGCATTTTTTAATCATTGATATATATCGATTTTCAGAAACCTGATTGTGAACTAACTTATGCAGAACTTTTATTACTTATTTGGATTATGTACTAATACGTACTAGAAATTAAAAAAAAAATTCCAGATAAATTATTTTAAATGAAAAAAAAAATCATATTTTTAGTTAAATATTTACTTTGGAAATGTTGTGAATACAAAGATTCATGCCGAAGTAATACAAATCAGACACCACATCTGAAACCATCAGTCTTATATTTGTCATGTCTAAAGGTAATTAAAGGGACATAACGTACTTCAATAGTGCTATTCTTACTATTTTAAAAAGCTATGCATTTATTCTGAAAACTAATTTACAGACGAACAAAATATTTCAATTACTCTATAATTGTATTCTATTTCTAATTAAACAAAAATTAATTTAAATCAGATTTCGTATTACTCCCAGTTGCTCTATAAATATATATTTTGAATTTAAAAATATTAAAGCATTTTAACTATTTGCATAGCACTGTTTAACGATACACTATAAAAACTTTTCATTATTATGAAAATCAATAGCCTGAGAAAAAGATTAATAATAAATTTACCATGTAAGTAAAAACAGTTTTTCACAAATTTCAAAAGAAAAATTATGTTAATAAAATATTAATACTACACATTAAAGACCAGGATTTTCACTATTTAAATATAATATAAAATTTGCATTAAAACCATAAATTCTTTTTATAAATCTTTAATGGGAAAATAAGAGTTATGTACTAGTAAATAAAGCAAGGCAAAATACAAAAATAACAGAAAATGTCTAAAGACTTTATTTCTGAAGTTATAAATAGTTCTATTTTTGTTAAATATCACAAATCCAGTCATCTTTGGAAATTCATCAGGAAAATATCTAAAACAAAAAAAGAAAAGAACAATAATAAGCATTTGGGTTTTTTAAATAACTTAAATATGACATTTCAAAGATTTTTGCAAATCATCAAATTATAAAATATTTAGATGGCATTAGGATTTAAACAGGCAAATAAAAAATCTTTAACTTTTTAACTAAAATTTTTGAAATTTTCAGATTTTCTTTAGACAAAGTGCCAATACTGCATTGTTTTAAATATCAGTGTGAAATAAATATAAGATGTTTGTATGAAAAAGAAGTTTATGTTTTACTGTTACTACAAATTTTCCATTCTAATCTTATTTGAGATACAAACTGAACTGAAATGTAAACTGCAAAATCGTACTACTATGGTAAAATTGTTTCAATCATGAATGGTAGACTACTATTTATGACCGTTGGCATTGACAGATAACAAATAAAATCATGGACAAACTTGATACTGTTACTGTAACTTTGCTGTGCTGCTGTAGGACAGGAACTTTATTTTTAATGCTTTTTGTCCTAAAATAAGAGTATTATCTGGAAGCAGGTATATCTTTCTTGTAGTTTAAACATATGGTCCAGCTGCTTCACCCATTTGGCAAAAATATGTGCATCTATGCCTTTTTAGTAGTCATACATCATTGGTAATGTTTTAACAGATTTAAAACACCTTGTCTTTGCTGATTTTTCAATGACTAATATACATAACTTTTCTGTCTCATCCACATCACATGCAACTAAAGTAGTCAATCACTGTTCTTTGTCACCAGAACATTAAACACCTTTTATGGATAAAGTATAATGTTTGAATAAGGAGAAATTCCCTGCCTAATTAGCATTAAATATGTCAGACGCTTGCATAATTCTTAAATATCTAAGGCAATGTCTTTATGATTACAACAGTTTCCTCAAACTTTTTTAAAAATTATTTCATGTCTGTCACTTTTGCAACAATTTAATCTACATAAACATTAAAAAGAGCCTTGGCATCCTAGTGCATAAGTAATTTTTTTTTTTTTTTTTGTAAGGTAGCTCCTTATACAGGTACGGTTATCCTTTCTGGCTTCAGTTATCCACAGCAGTAATACTACTTCTACCTCTTCATTATTTGTAACTCTGATAAGTAGAGTCCAGATTGTGTCGTATTTGTCTATTTTTCTGACTACAGAATTGAAGGATTCCAACACATACCATTAAGGAGTCCACTATCCAAATCTTATAGTGCGTAACTATAAATGCCTATTTCATGGATTAGTGCTTTTAAAGGTTTACCTTTTATTGTAATTTACATTCTGTGATTTTCTTGGAGGTAAAAATTTTGCCATACAATTGTTTTAACTAAATTTAGTTTGAAACATTCATTTTTCAGGATCTAATACAAAGTTTAGTAATGACTCATATGGATTCAGCATCAAATTTTGAACGTGGTGGTGGTGGGGGGCGGGGTTCGTTAAAGATTTTCACATACAGTTCTTTTGCCATTTCCTGTTTAAAAAAATTTGTTTCACTTGAAATGTAATTTCTCAAGATTGGCTACAGATAGAGCTTTGATGATAACTGATATAAATTTAACATCAAATTCTGGAGGAGGTGTAGGTGGGTCCACTAAAAACATCCACTTCTAGAGATGACACTTCCAACTTTAAATACTATGGCATCATCATGTGATGTGGAGTGACACTCAAAGTATAAGAACACTTTAACAGTATAAACATGCTTTTACACCTGCAAATATTAAAATGTATATGGTAGTAAATTACCATAAATAAATGAGAATAAAGAATAATTATGCATCAAGTGTTTTATCTTTGTAAGGTAGGTATGTTTTCAGATTTATAAATTTTCAGTAAAGATTGTATGTTAGTGTGAAGATTTGTAAGTAAACTGTTTTATTATCTTCTTTAACAGAACAATATATGAAAATGACTTTATAAACATATGATTGGACTATTTCAGTGTCCATTTTTACTTTAGAGTAGAACCTATTTTACCATCTATTTTGAGTATATTTAAATTGGTTCACTGCACAAGCTGTTTCTAATTTAGTGACACGAATATTGAATGAGACAGTGCTTTGAAATTTGAAGTAATAAGTTTTTGTTACATGTTAAGATGATGCTTCAGTTAACTTTCATGCTTATGTTAACCTATTGGGGAAGTTCTCCGCAAATTACACATTAGCAAATTAATAATTTAAAATTAACTTTTTTGAACTTGATTGTAGACAGTTTAATGCACTAATCTTGTTCATCAATTTTTTAAATTTTATTTTAAATATATCTTGAAATGGTGTTAATCTGTCAAAATTTCTTAAGATAGAAACATCACCTTCTTAATTGCTCTATAAAAAATTAAATATCAAACATTTCAAAATTTGAAACACAACCATCAATAGTTTATACTTCTGGCATCTAATTAAGATTTTTTAAGTTTTAAATTAATTTAGGATTAGTATATTTGCAGAAACAATAAGATCACAACTATAATAGAAGGTCTTTATTTCACTTCTTTAAGGCGTACAAAACTTTAAAAGGCCAGAGCGCTTTCGAGCGTAAATATGCTCTTCATCAGTGGCTACTGATGATATTTATTTACAAACTTGTGGTGCCCCTATGGGTAGCCCTTTATCTGGTATTTTGGCAGAGGCGGTTTTGCAGGAGCTCGAGAATGATATTTTGCCTTTTTTGCCCATCCCCCCCCCTCTCTTTGGTGCCATTTTGTTGACGATGTTTTTATTATTTGGGATGGTGATTTAAATGATCTCCTTCTTTTTTTGTCCAAGGTTAATGATTTTTACCCTTCAATTAATTTTACCGTTGAGCACGAAAATAATTGTTCCTTGCCTTTTCTTGATGTTCTGGTTACCCTTTCTGCTGTTGGTTTTCACACTTCTGTTTACCGTAAACCGTCTTTTACCAATTCCTGTATTCCTGCTAATTCATACCATCCTATTTCCTCTAAAAAAGCTTCTTTTAACGCTTATTTTAATAGTGCTTTTAACATGTGTTCTTCTTTTTCTTCTTAAAGTGACGAAATTGATTTTATTTTCAATCTTGGCTATGAGGCTGCCTATTCCTTTGAATTTATACATAAGGTTTTTTCCCCTATTCGCCGTAAATTTTCTCAAATTGATACTAAACTTATTTCTTTAAAAGATCATTTGAATCATAAATCTAGTTTCCCGTACCATCCTAGGATTTTCCGTCCCTTTATTCAGTTCTGCTCTGAATTTGGTTTCAGGTCTGCTCATTTTAATGTTTCTTCTTTATTTAACCGGATTCGGTCTGATAAGCTGGGTGATAAGGATGACTTTAAAAGCTTTGCTGGGGAGTATGTGGTTCCCCTGTTGTCCATCGATGGTAATTTTAAATTTTATATTTGCAGTACAAAACGTACTATTGGTATCCGTTTGGCAGAACATGCTAGGGATGTCAAAGGTGGTAAACTTTCTACGGCCCTTGCTCATTTTGTTGTTAAAGAAAATTTCCGGCCGATTTTTGAAAGAACTTTCCTTCTTATGCGTTGTAATAACCCTTGTAATATTCTCCTTTTTGAGTCCCTCTTTATTTATGATTACCGCGAGCCGATTTGTAATTTTGACCCCGTTCAGATTTTAAGTTATGCTTGGCGACTCATTCTCGACTCCATGCAATTCAAGTCTCTTCATAGTTGTCTTTGACGTCATCCTCTCGGGGATTGGACCTGATTGCCCCCATTTTTTAATAAGTGAAATAAAGACCTTCTATTATAGTTGTGATCTTGTTGTTTCTGCTGGTTGAAATCAGACGTGATGCCAATTTTATTTATTTATTTAGTATATTTGAATAGTAAATCATGTTTCAACTGCTGAAACTTCCAACTAGCCACACCTCCTATCCGTCCAGGGAAAAAATGGGGGTGAAATTTCTTGTGTGTAGTGATTTAGGAATGGCAATTGACCTCTTGGTATAGGGGAAATGAACAAAGAGCATACTTGTGTTCAGCGGATATCTTTTGACTTGGCTCCAGAGAGAAAAAAGAAAGTGTGCTGCATTCAAGTTTGTCATTTCAGTACAGATAATTCAACTCGCGTTGTTTTGCTGTACTTATTTATATTAAATAAGAATGGCAAATATTGCATATTACATAAGTGTTTCATTGTGGCTGCCTTTCTTTCGAATGTTATTTGAACAATTTATGAGTGCGTAAAGATTAGTCTTTTAGGTCACTCAGGGGCTTCAGGATTGTAAATAATTATGTTTTACTTTTATAGAATGTTCTACTTTTAAATTTGTTGCAAAAAAGTTTAATCTCTTCTGTACTGTGATTGCTTGGCCGGTGGTGAAAATATGAAATCCAATAAACAAGAAAAAGATCAATCATGCATAAAGCTTTGATTATGAAACACTTTCCAACTGAAATACAATTTTATTTAAACATCTCTAAAATGCAATACATTCAGTGCTGATAATTTTAAATTATCACAGTACTACAATAATTTTTTATAATTGAAAACTTAGACTTCATGGAAAAAATTAACTTTATTCAAATGACATCATTGAAATATAAATTGTCTGGCTCTTTGTAAAAGCAATGAATATCCCTTTTATTCCAGACTCCAAAGCATTTTAGGTGAAAAAAATTCAGCATTTCTTATAGAACTCATCTTACAATCACTTCTTTACATTCTGCATCCATTAAAATTAGGCTTTGTTGTAGAAATAATCAAAGTTTGATGATCATTTAAACTCAAAAATATTGTAATGGCATAAGCACAGAATATATGCAAAAATAAAGCGGTTTTAAGGCAGATGCAGCACTGAATATGAGTTAAAAAGAACTTTAAAAAAATCATGATTTTGACACTGAGAAAAAAATATGCATGCCATATTTTATTTTGAAGTGGTTTACGTGATCTCTTCATATAATAAAGGTTGTTGTTGCAATCCAGACCGTCCGACCTACCAGAAAGGTGTAAGGGAACTGTTTGGACGGCCGGGAAGTGCCACCCAATTTAGACCGGAATCCAGTGGAGGAGGCATCCACAGGGACCGTACCCTCCTTCTCCTACCACCAACCTCTCGGAAGGACTTAAGGAACCACATGTTTAAAGTGATCGTACTCCGCATGAACACGGCGACAGTTGTAGCAGCGTGCAAATCCAGTCATATAATATAGGTATAATTATTATCTTAATTTTTATTTAAAAACTCCCAAACATATTTTGCTGAAATTTTTTTTATATATTTTATGGGATAGTTTGAATATTTAAAAATTTTTTTCAGCAATTTGTAAATTTTTAACTATGCTTAAAAAATATTTGAAAAATGAGGTCCCATATAGTTCAATGTATTTCACTTTTTCAACTCAGGTTCAATCCAAAACTAATTGAATGATATTATTCATTTACATTCCCATATGCCCCACAGACCGTCTCAACAACATACTAAAATTTGATTTTGATAAAGCGATTTTTATGGCAGTTATCGTGGGAATGGACAAAGAGACAAAATGAACAAAGTCATAAACACTTTAACTACAGTGTTGGAAAATAAGAAATCGATCCAAGGTACTGTTTACTTTAAAATTTATCACTGATATTTTATTTTCAATTTCTTCTGTGATTTTTATTGCAGTTCTTAAGATTCTGAACGTTTTTAAATTATCAAAATTAAGCAAATTATATTCTTAAATTAAAACACAGTTCTGGTGATTTCTTTTCGATAACAAATATTGAATAAAACTTTATCTGTTATAATTTGAAATTAATAAATGAATAAGACGAACTATTGTCCTTCATTGTATTTATATTTGTATTCTGAACATTTTACACTTTTACTAAAATAATTAAATTTTAAGGAAAATATTATTTATGTATATGTATATAGTTTAATCACATTGAAATGTTTTTAATAACACTAACAATTGTAGCATATGACATGTTTGTTTTGCTACTACTGCAATGCATATTTAATGCTGATAAGTTATAACTTGAGAAACATTGCACTTGTTCACTGATAAATGAGAGAAAAAAGCATTTTTAACACGTTACAACATAGTGGAACAAATAATTGAAATAATTTATAAGAAAAATCTCAAGAACTTTTAATGTCTATATTAAATAAGAACAATTTAAATAGGACATACATTATTCATGGTTTAGCCTTAATTGATTGCTTTGTGTACCCTTTGGTTTTGATTTTTAACACTTTCCAACTTAGTTGAAAAGTGTACACTTAAAAAAAGTACAAAGTAATAAACTTATTACTTTGTTCATTCTGTCTGTCTGCCAGTTCGAAAGATAACTGCCGGTAAATGAATAATATCACCCTATTATTTTGGATTGAACCTGGATTGAAAAAATGAAATACATGGAACCCTATGGGACCTCATTTTTCAAACATTTTTTAAGCGAAGTTAAAATTCGTAAATTGCTTCGAAAATGTTAGGAAATATTCAAATTATGCCATAGACTAAAAAAAAAAAAAAAAAAATTCAGCACAATATGTTCAGAAGTTTTTAAAATAAAAATTAAAATAATAATTACACCCATATAATATGAAGAAATTATGTGACCCACTTCAAAATAAAATAGGGCATCCATCTTTTTTCCCAGTGTCAAAATCATAATTTTTTTTTCCTTCTTTGACCCCGATCGTCCGATCTATCATAAGATGTAAAGTAGCTGTTTGGATGGCCAGCAAGTGCCACCCAATTTAGACCGGAACCTAGTGGGGGTAGTATCCACAAGGACCGTACCCTCCTTCCCCCACCACCAACCTCTCGGAAAGACTTACGGACCCACATGTGTAATGTGATCGTTTTCCGCATGAACACAGAGTTTGGGGCACAGGCAGGAATCGAACTCGGGTCGTCTGAGTGCAATCCCGAGCAAACACTGGTCTGTCGTATCCCAAATCATTATTTTTAAAGTTCTTTTAAATTTATATTTAATCTTGCATCCATTTTAAAATGGCTTCATTTTTGCATATTTTCTGTGCATCTCATTCACAAAACGAATATTTTTGAGGTGATGTCTGTGTGTGTGTATGAAAGTGTGCGCGTGTATAAAAGTGTATGTCAGTGAGTCTGTGGAGACGATATCTCACGAACAAATGCAGTGATTCGAATGAAATTTGGTACAAAAATTACAATCCATGAATACTGGAAGAAGTTTATCAAAAAATGCCATAAATTAAAAACAAATATTAACTGTTGAAATACATGTTTACTTTTCATATGTAATATCATGCTATAAATTTGGTGATATCATTCTCATGGATCTAACTCGTTCCATTCAGGAGAAAAGATACTTTGAGTAATACTTTTGCATTTGAACACCAATAATCATTTATCTGCTATAACTTATTTCTCCATCCATAACGCTTGGTGAGATTTTGGCGGAATGTCGCCAACTTGGAGACTTTTTTAAATGTTGCCAAATTAACGAAAATCTCGCCAAATGGATAAAAATGATGCTAAATCAATGAAAATGACGACTAATTGATGAGAATTCAATATCTTGAAATGAATATAAGTATCTACTATAAGAATAAACTATTTTTTTTAGTGTAAAAGTAGTAAATTCATAGCATTATATAAGGAAAGTCATCTGTTGCCCACATAAGATTTTTATTTTTGCATATTTGCTTTTATTGTCCATTACAATTTCCTTATGTCTTCTGGGAAGCCAAGAAAATATTATTATGTAAGAAAATATTATTACATATTACGTAAGCCATGCAGATACGCACATACACTTTGTAAATTAAGCAATGCAAATTTTTATGGTTTTTTTTTTTTCAAGATACATACAATATACTGCTTGTGAAAATTGCAACACCATGAAGGAATTATCGGAATTGAATGAAATTTTTTGCATAAATGACCTGTATTGATACAAACAAAACAAATTTTAGAAAGCAAAAAAATATGTATGTCAAAAATCAGTATTTGGTGAAGCCAGCATGTGCTGCTATAAGTGCTTTTATATGACGTGGCATCAAATCAAACAAATTTTGAATTTGTACCTGAGGAATAACATACCAGGTTGCTTCTATCCGAACCCAAAGTCCGCTGCATTAGCTATGGGACAAGTGAGACGCCAACAGACGAAATCCCAGACATGTTCAATAGCTGACATATCCAGTGAATAGGCAGGCCAAGAAAGAGGCTCTAACTATTGTGCTGAATAGAAATCTTGGAACATTCCTAGCAACATGTGGACAGCATTGCCCTGTCGAATTACAGCTCCAGGAATTCGCTGAAGGAAGGGTATGACTTCGGGCTCCAGAACTTTTCTGATGTACTGGTTGCTGTTGAGATTATCCACAATTCTTAGCAGCTGACATTGTCCAAGATACCCAATGGCACCCCAGACTATCACACTTGGCATTCGCCCAGTATGACGCACTACTTACATACTCCTTAAGGTGGTGTTCACTGCTATAGTGTCTAATATGTATGCAGCCATCACTGCACCCCAAATTAAAGCAATATTCATCGGAAAAGACGACTTGTTGCTAATCGGCATGCCAGTGTCTATATTGATGAGCCCATTGTAGCCATAGGTATCAATGGTGTTGAATCAGGGGAATTCTGTGCAAAGGAATTCTTGTACACAGTCCACTGTAAAGTAGATGTCGACGAATTGTTGGAGCAGACAATGACACATCTGTAGCAATGCTCAAACATTCTGCCAACTGTCAAGATAAAGCTGTATGGTCCATCACTGCCACGAGGATGAGGTGTCTATCATCCTGTGTTGACGTAACATTTCATCATCCACTGTTGGATTTGTGACGTGTCTGGTGCTCTTTAGTTCACTGCTTCTACACTCACATCTCTGTCATGACATTGCGCTGCATACAAGCTGCTATTGTACGATACAATAACTCTTCATGAAGGCCAAATATTTGTCCTGATTCAAACTCCGGAACTTGCTCATATGGCACTCTCTGTCGTCATAGAGACATAGTAACTTCTCATGAAGTGTTTACCACTGGAACGTCCCGCTACAGCTCTATTTATACAGCAGTTCAGCCCACACATGCGTGGTGACTCTAAAATTCGGATCATTTGCATAGTACACTCTAATTTGCATTTGCTGTAGGTTTCAGCTTCTTCATAGTGTTGCAATTTTTACAAATAGGAATATGGTGCTTCATAAGATTATGAAATCTTACCTTTAGTTGGAGGAGATCCATGGCCTCTAGCTGCTGTGGTTGGTGCACCTCCAGATTACGTTAAAATTCCTCCACCAACAGAGAAACCAATCTGGATATCTAAATAAAATATTAAAAATAAAAAATATTCAACAACATTTCATGTCAAATAAATGTTACTTTACATGTTACCTTTATATGTTACAGTTACACAACAGTCAAACTAATTTAATGGCTAATTGTAACTTGAACTTTAACAACTGTTACTTGCTGAAATATTGCTAAATATTTTTTAAAAGTAGAGTATTTTTTTTATTATGCTTATTTCAAATATCCCTATACCATTAAAGCATGTTCAACTATACCTATGCAAATGGGTCCTGCGGTTTAAAACAAATTATCAGCTGAGAATGTCTAAGTTTGTCTTAAATGTGAAGTACATATCTATATAAAATTTTAATATTAAAAAAATATTTAATTTGCAGAATTCTTTAAAATTTCGGTACAGATTTGATATAAAGAATTTTGATTTTTCAACTTTTTTTCGGGAGCCAGATGTGGCGCGCCTGATTTGCGCGCGCGAAATGTTCCATGACGTGTGTTTCTGGAAATTCTGGCAACCCCATCCCTTTTAGCTTTTTGATATCGTCGGCTGCGGCCATTTTATTTTTGTTTTGTTGTTGTTGTGTGTGTAAAAACGTGTCTGTGTGTGTTAAAAATGTAAATATCATACAGGAAATAGATAAAATAATGTAGAAGCAGAAAATTTACATAGAAATAATGAGAGTTCTTTGATGACTGCAATATGGAAACAATTATTTGTGCAATTTGGATATTTACACGTGTTTTTCTTTGAAAAGTTTTCGATTTCATTAAACCAGGTACTGTGTTTTGATTTTGTATCGTTTTTTCTTAAATTTAGTTAAAGTACAAACTTTTTCTAAGTATTGTTTTTTCTTAAATTTAGTTAAAGTACAAACTTTTTTATAAAATTTCGTATTTTTTCTAAGTTTTGTTAATTACTGTTAATTATCGGCATTTTTAATTATATATGTTTATATTTGTTACGCGCAATGTTCAAGATGGCGTCCGTTAAGACTTTCAAACAAACGTTTTTATAAAATTTCGTATTTTTGTATTGTTAAATCGGCATTTTTATGCATTTTTAATTATATATGTTTATATTTCTTACGCGCAATGTTCAAGATGGCGTTCGTTAGGACTTTTCAAACACCGTACGCGTTGGCGCCATTCTTGGCGACAAAAAAAAAATGGCGGATTTAGCCAAATTCTTTATATCAAATCTGTTCCAAAATTTCAATAAAGTTTTAAAGATACATTTGGAGTTAGTTAAGCTTAATTAGGAGTAAAATAGCTGGGATTGTACATAAACTATTCCAGAAACTGTTAAATTAATAGATTTGCAAATGTTCAACAAAATTTCTTCCCGATACTAAAGCAGATGAGATCTCAAATTGGGATTTGAATATTAAAATTCTAAATTTGCCAATTTCTGACTTTCGGATTTGGGGTGGGGTGGGGGGAGGTTTTCAATACAGCCACAACTTAGGAAATTAAAATCTGCTTGAAAGGAAAGGTATTCTTGTCAGGCAGGGGTAGATCTAATTATTTCGGGCCCTATAGCTTATTGAAGTCCAATGGGACCCCAGTTTTTGTCAGATTACGAATCTTTAAATTGGGGTTTAAAATTCATTTTTAATAATATCAAAATCAGAGTTGAAATATACTTATTTATGAAATGGTGTTGAATGACAAGCATTATATCTTATATAAGAAAACATAAGAAATAAAGAATATTATTAACAAAAACGTATAAACAAACAAAATTTTTAATGAAATAAAATAAATATACCATCACGCACGCCATTTACCTATTGCTGGGTGTGGCATTCTGACAATATTTAATTAATATTTAATTTTTCTACATTTTTTACTTGCGTATGCGTAGTCTTTTATAACATTGTCGTATGTGAGCGATCTGGTAATATCATTTTCTATTGATAATATGCATAAGTCTGCCAATCTTTCATTATTCGTAATGTTATGATATTGTTTTTTATGTAGCTCATCCTGGAGAAAGATCTTTTCACCTCACAATTTGCAATTGGGAAGATTAGGAAAAATTTTTAAATTGTGTATAAATTTGAAAATGTACCTATTAACAGTTTTTCATATATTATTTTTAGCGTTTTGGCACAGTCCCGATATTGTACGTGTACCTCTAAATGACCAGCAGTTTCCAAATACTTTTTAAAATATATACTTTCATTTTTTAATAAATCTGTAATATCCTGATCATAAAATTTAGTTATTTCTTTAATATTTTCAGTGTCAATATTCTCACATTCCATGTTACCAATATCAAACAGAAATTAAAATTTTTTACTGGTTTCTTCAGATATTTGACCTCTTTTTTTGTAATTCTGTCGTAAATTTATCAAAAATTACATTCATAATTTCAATTCTAAATTTATCTCTCCCAATTAATAATTCATAACTGGTTTCACTGTCAGCAAACTTTTTTCTGGGGTTGAACCAACAATTAGGGAAAAGTATTTAGTGTCGTCATCATTAATTTCTTCTGCAATTTTTCTCAATACCTGTTTTGCCATAAGTGCTATTATTTCCTCATATACTGTCTGACAAGAAAGTTATAGAATTTTTGGCATTATTTTGAATGTGTTCCTTAAGAAATGGATCAAATTCTGAAATTAATTCTAAACATCCCATAAAATTTCCATTATCTGAAACTCCAAATTTTTCATTATGACCGTGAAATTGTAAACCTCGCTCACTTAGAAATTTAATTACAGCAACGACACACTTCAAAACATTATAAAAGTATTCCATTTCTCTTTGAATTTAGTCTCTTAATTGTTCATCTATAACATTTTTATTTTTCTTTCATGTCAACCAAACAATCATAGAGTCTATATGTATTTTATTTGCTTCATGACTTTCAATGTATTTAGCATGTTTCCAATCAGAATACCCTTTTACAAAATAATCAAAAGTTGAAAAAAGGCTGCACATCAAACAGTATATATTTCCAGTACTTGGAGAGTAACAAAGCCAAGATCTGTGAACTTTCTATCCATTTTGAAGAGTTTTTTCAAAATATTTGTCCGACAAATACTGTGACTGATTTTGTCCAATTCTAGCTGAAGCAACATTAATTTGACCCTGGTGGATTTCTATTTTGGAAAAATCTATTTTTTTTTGTTAAACAATGATTAATTAAATCAGTATTTAAAACATTTGGCCATAATCCCAAATCGTTATATTCAGTTAAAGTCATAATATCAACTAATTCACTTGTCTCACTTTCATATCATTGTTCATTTTAAAAAGATTTACATTTAGGTCATCTTTAGTTTCATTTAAATTTTCTGGATCTGCAATAACCATTTCTTCATTGTTTTTTCACATGGAACTTTTATAATATTAAGATGAAGCTTATATAGACTTTTATAAGATGAAGATAGGTTTAAAAATGTGCTGCTGTTTTAAACGGCAGGGCTGGTCGATAAAAATATACTTACTCCTAAATAAAACTATATAAAATTTTATATTGGAATACTTTATTTTTTAATAGTTTCCAAATAGTTTAGGCAATAAATTTAAGAACATCAAATGTTTACCACTTAAAAAATATAAATCGCTATTTATTTCGACATATTACAGTCAGAATGTAAAAAATAAAAATAAGTCTGAATCGAAGAATTGAGATAATAACTATATACCCCCACCCCCTATGTGTACTGCTTTTCTTAAGCATAGTTTCAGCTACTTTAGAAGCAACTTACAGAAATAGACTAAAAGCACCAAATTTATATTTATGAACAATTTTTGGGATAGACACATTTTATCGCGGCAATAAACGCTTTCACCTTCTCCGACGATGTTTTACCGTTGTAGGATACCGTACCGTATACTAGGATTTTACCATGATTCGATTGGGATACCATGGCTGTCAAGATCGCACACAGCTATGGAGATGTACTAACTAAAAAATCAGATTATATTTAAAAAATCATTTTACTTACTTGCTTACAGATCTTCATGTAGCTACATCTTTTTCCCGCTCAATCTAAACAAGGGCGGGAACTGGAAGCAGCCATTCTTCGTCCAAGATTCCTTCGCAGCGTTGCCAGATATTTTTGACGCTTATAATTATGTTCCTTATTAATTATTAAAAGCTTGATTAAAATCTTCTAAAATATACTAAAATCTACATATTGAAATTTAGAAATTACTGTAGAAAGTATTAATTATTTTAATTGTTATACGTAAGATCAGCGACAAAGTTAGTAACATATTTTGGGCTATGGGTACACCACGATTATTTTTCAGACGGCGTCAAAAGCCCAAAATAAAATAGTAAAAAAATGGTACATTATCATAGAAGGTACATTTATCACAGAAGATAGGTAGTAGGGTTTCGCAGAGCACCAAAATTTGCCTACTTTGCTTATGGTAAAAAGCGGCCTTGCATTAGACAAATAGGTCTCGATCCTAACTGTTGCTCTTCTACGCAGGCACGCTTGACAAATATATAGAATTACATGAATAAATGCATAAAAATGCTTATAAATTAGTAACAAAATTTATCAGCTAGTATGTTTCCGTGTAATTTTACTCGGAGCACCAGGTATTTGGTGCAAAAGCTAATACCCGGTAATTTCCAAATTAACTAGAATGCTGAAAATTGCTTGCTATACATATCCAAGTACTATCAAGAAAATTTCGATATGATATGCCCACATTTATATTTTTTCACGTGGAGGATTTTAGGAGTCGTTGTATATCCGGAAAATCTAAGTAACAGCCAAATAATCTAGAATTCTAAAAATTGCTACAAATATAGCTTGTGTACTGAAACCACAGAGAAAAATAGAAATCCATCAAATTGCTTGAGGGATTTTGTTCTTTTAGGTACAATCAAGCCAGGATGCCAAAAATTACTACACATATAATTCAGGTCCGGCCACTCAAACTGCTACTGATGCCTTATAGAGTAAGTCGGTCCGTCTGGATATTCAGCATAAATTTTAGACATGTCACTAATTTGCTTATATCTCAACTTCTAATTGTGCGAGCTTAGCCTGGGCTACCAAAAGCAACCTTTGACAGATTTCATGCTTCACCTGAGCACGGGGACAGAGCTGTTTGACAGAGAAGAGGTCGAAGACGTGTTTATGCACTTTTGTTAGACTAAGAGATTGTCAACATATTTCTTTCAGTTTTTAATGTATGTGTTCCTTTGCCAAATGTGTAGGATTTACATTCACCTATTTCTATTTAAACCGTGCGAAAAGCGAATATTCGCCTCTAGTTTATAATAAAATAAATCATATTTTATTTTTC
The DNA here is from genome assembly GCA_951213105.1 of Amaurobius ferox. Taxonomy (NCBI): domain Eukaryota; kingdom Metazoa; phylum Arthropoda; class Arachnida; order Araneae; family Amaurobiidae; genus Amaurobius; species Amaurobius ferox. The sequence continues at coordinate 112,394,736 of OX578136.1, forward strand.
AAAAGATTAATTTTGAAATTAAGGGAGATACATTCATGTATATTTTGAAAATCAATGGGGAAAACTAATACGTAACTTTTATATAAATTGCGTAAACCAATTTACATAAATTGTTAAAAATATCAAACTTTGTGATTGATGATTAAGAATAGCATGAAATGTAATCTGCGTTAATTTATTCCGTGTCTTGCAAAAGAATTCTTAAGTAAAAATTTAAACTGGTGTAGAGTAAACTAACTTAGATTCAGAATTATTGATAAGTTGTTGAAAGGAACAGATCCCATTGTGAAGTACTAAAATGAAAAGAGCATTTAAACAATAAATTTCTTTTGACAAGGTCCAATAATTATGATCATGACTTGATAAAAATTCAAAATTATATTCATGGTTTTCCACATTTCAATGAAAAAGTATTCTAAATTCAAAGTAAATTCTGTTACTATAAAACCATCTAGTAATTATACACATAATATGCGTATGAAGACAAAATAGACTAAATAGTTACTCAGTTACTCTGACCGAAGTATCATAATTTTATTACTATAAAAAATATATGAAAATTAAATATAATTTTAAATTTTTGTCAATTTAATATTTTGGGCCTCCAGCATTTACTATACCTTTGACGCACGTGCTTAGATTGTATGTATCATTCTTGTAAACTGTTAATTTAATTCTCATATTTTATTACTTAAATTACCTTTGAGTATAAAATTAAGATCGATTTTAATTCTCTGATATCAATGTTTATCTTTTGTTATATATTATATTTCAAATCCTCTTTGGAAGATATCTTCAATCCTTAAACTTTACTGCCTTAACTTTATCCTTGCGCATGATAGACACATTTGTATTCGGACAAAGTTGATATTGGCTAGAATCCACGTTATAACGGATTTTTCTCGTTCTGTCTTATATGTTGAAAGTAATATAAAATCAGGCATTAAATTTCAATTCATCTTTTGAGCATTCATTTTCAACTAATTATAAATATTTAGCAGAATTAAATTTATACATTTTTAATAGATATTTTGTTGGAGACTTGACGCATAAGTATAATTTTGAAAAACTTTAAAAATTTATATGAAATGTAATATTTTTTAATTATTAACCACCGTTTATTGCAAGAACATACAGAAATGGGCGTCGATCAATGATCTTAAATTTTTAAGCCTTCTACATCCAGAAAAATTCAGCAATTTAGTTAAGGACATGTCCAGAACTCCATTTTTGCTCCGCGGTCTGAAAGAATACCAAATAAGAAAAAAAAATTAAATAAAATTATCTTTCTTTTTCCTATTTCTTTGTGGCTGTTGTGTGTCTTTTCAACCTCTTGTTTGTCTTTTGGGTGGGTTTCAGATATTGGTGACGTTCATAATTGTACTTCCATCTAAATGTGTTTATCATTCGCACGCATAAAGTTGTTGTTGTTGTTGAGACCCAGACCGTCCGACCTACCAGAAAGGTGTAAGGTAACTGTTTGGACGGCCGGGAAGTGCCACCCAATTTAGACCGGAACCCAGTGGGGGAGGCATCCACAGGGACCGTACCCTCCTTCCCCTACCACCAACCTCTCGGAAGGACTTACGGACCCACATGTTTAACGTGATCGTACTCCGCATGAACACGGCATGAACAGCATATTTTTTACTAAAAGAATAAGTCGGCAAATTAGGATATTGCACTTTATTTCTGGGATTGACTAAGGGTCTATGAAGAATTCGACAATAATAAAAAAAAAATTAATGAAATGATGTACATATATTTGTTCTACATATCAGATGTTGCAAAGAAATGCAGCCTCTCAAATACTTTTAAAAAAATTTCTCTTCTTCACACTTTGACAAAAAATCGTCATATTTTTCCGGATGAGAACAGGAATTTCACTCCCTGTCATGGGGAAAATAAAAATAATCCCATCCGATTTGTAAAGTAAGGATGAACAACGTGTTGTGTACTAAAAGAATAAGTCGGCAAATTAGGATAAAGTAGTTTATTTCTGGGATTGACTAGGGGTCTAAAATGCGACAAAACGCGATTGAAAAGAAAAAATTCGACAATAATAAAAAAAAATTAAAAAAAAAAATGAAGTACATGAATTTGTTCTACTTATCGGATCTTGCAAGAAGCATCATATACTTTTAAGAAATAAATTTTCTCTTTGTCGCACTTCGTCAAAAAATCGTCACAATAAATTGTCATAATTTTTCGGATTAACTCTATAGTAATTATTTTGGGATGTCGCATGAATGTTTCTGTGATTTTTGAAAGAAGAAACTTTCTTTGTGAATATCTTTAAAAGGTTCTTATGCAGAGCGATCTGGTAATATCATTTTCTATTGATAATATGCATAAGTCTGCCAATCTTTCATTATTCGTAGTGTTACGATATTTGTGTTTTGTGTAGCTCATCCTGGAGAAAGTTCGTTCCACCTCACAATTTGCAATTGGGAGGGTTGGGAAATTTTTTTAAATTGTTTGCAGTGCAGTAGTCTGAAAGTGTGTTGGGGAGGGGGGCGATGGATATAACCCCTCCATTGACTTCACAATAAGCCCTCCATACAATCCATACTGGAATTTCTCTTCCAGTCATCGCCCCTCCCCTCCCCTCCCCTCCCCCCTCCCTCCACACACACACACCACCACTTTTGGAGATCCACTTTACGTTATTGTTTCGGTGATCTGAGAAAATAATTGAATTTTAGTTGTTTATAACTGACGACTTTACTCTTAAAAATACTAATAGCGAGTGATAGAATAAAAACTAAACACAAATATTTAATGACATTCTGTCTAACTGAAATATGTTTTGTGTAATATTCTAAAAGAAGAAGAATTCCATATTTTGGCCCCGGTAGCAGAAATTGCTAGAGTGGAGACGGACGTCGCATTTTTCAGCAACCTGCAGATTATTTTACATAAAAAAAAACGATCTTCGAATCCGATTTGCCAAGAACAAAGAAAAGAAGCGCGTTTGTGAGCGACATTTTGCTTTGACTCCTCTTCCGACTTTTCGTCCACACTCCGTTTTTTTCCCGCTCTCACCCGTCACCTACTATCGGAGGTGACTTCCGACCTCCCCCTAAAAACCATAAACATTGCAAAGTGGGCGGTTCCGATGGTACGGGGAGAATTCCATTTTATTATCCTTTATCTTTACCGGTCATCAACCGAAGTAAACATGTTTCTAGTCGAGTAAAGTTAGCATTTTCACTGTTCCATCAAAATGGTGGCGCAGCCAGGGGCGTAGGCTGGAGTAGGCTGTAGCCTACTCGGACTTTTTGGGTGTTAGTACTCAATTATTCCACAAAACCCCCAAAATTGTGTTATAATAATCTATCACTAAAAATGGTGAATTAATTAAAAAAAAAAAATAATTAGAATTCCCATTTCGGTAGAAATGGGAATTCTGATGTGGCTGCTTCCACATACGGCTGCTTTTCTCGGCTAGCTACATCGGCTAGATTTACAGCTAGTTCTATAGCGTACCATCTGCGCCGCGCAGCTGGAAAAAGTTTCTTGTTTGGAGTGTAAAATGTTGCCAAACCATATCTGCAGAACAAATACCTATCAACTATCCCATCCCCAGATAATCTGTCAAATAAATAATTAACTGTTGTACTTTTTGTTTACCTCCCCCAAATTTTATGCTTTTCCTTTTGGCCCATAGTTTAGGAAGCGACCTCCCCCTCACTTCGCGGAAACAGGATCTTCTCTCAAAAGCTCTTATTAGTTCCGAATTTCTTCTCAATGTTCTCCTCTCCTTAGTGAAATCTCTTTAGCACCTACAAGCTTAGATTTCATTAAAAAATTCGCGATCTTCAATTAAAATATCACGAAAAATCATGTTGTATCACAAAATATCACGAAAAATTAAGTTCGCAGATTGATAAACGTGCAGATGCACACTGATTGCAGATGACATAGGCGCAGGCCCCCACATCCAATTTTGGGCCCGGGAACCAAGTCGAGCCGCGGGCCCTAGATAAAAAAATAAAAGGGGGGAGGGTATCCCCTTTTTTCTGTATTATTTAGGGGTAGAGTTGAATTGCATAAAATATATCTAGTACAAGGTTTTCAACAATATAACACTGGTTTTACACAATATAACACTGCTGGCCGCCCACCTTGCTGCTCCATGTCTTCGGACGGTCTGGGCTTTCGACAATATAACACTGTGCCCAAATTGCCGCCATGTTCACGCGGAGTACGATCACGTTAAACATGTGGGTCCGTAAGTCCTTTCGAGAGGTTGGTGATTGGGGAAGGAGGGTACGGTCCCTGTGGATGGCTCCCCCACTGGTTTCCGGTCTAAATTGGGTGGCACTTCTCGGCCGTTCAAACAGTTATCTTACATCATTCTGGTAGGTCGGACGGTCTGGGTCTCAGCAACAACAACAACAATATAACACTGAAAAATAAGAAATTCTTGAAGGATATTTCATATGATGGCAAGTGGTTGTTGTTGTTGAAACCCAGACCGTCCGACCTACCAGAAAGGTGTAAGGTAACTGTTTGGACGGTCGGGAAGTGCCATTCAACTTAGACCGGAACACAGTGGGGGAGGAATCCACAGGGACCGTACCCTCCTTCCCTTCCACCAACCTTTTTCAAGAACTTACGAACCTCCCTTTTTGAATTTCAATAAATGCTCCGCGGCTGCTCGGTGTCCGTGGTGGACGATCTCCGTTAACAAAAATTTTTCCCGGCCATCCACCCAGCTGCTCTAAGTCCTCGGACGAGTCGGATGGTCAGGGCTTTCGGACCCACATGTTTAACGTGATCGTACTCTGCGTGAACACGGCGGCAGTTTTGGCAGTGGCGGATGGCAAGTGGTGTGTACATTTCATTTTAGAAGAAATATTTTTATACTTTTTTGCTTGCGTATTTCGCATGTTTGGAACAATCGGAGGTGACATTTCCAGAACTAGAAGTGTAAACCATTAGTCACCACCTACAAAGTTCGATGCTGAATCAGTCATTATATAAGCCATTCCTATAGCCAACCCTGAGAAATAGATATTGTAAAAAACTAATTTTTTAACCGAAAGTGACATCTATAGAACCAGAAGTAGAAATCCTTAATGAATTTTTAACCTCTATAATATTTGATACTGAATCTGTAATATATCAGTCATCATAAGCTCTATCTATAACCGATTCTAAGAAATAAATGTTTAAAGAAAAATGGATTTTTCTTACCTAGAATTGGAAAAAGAACTGAAAGTAGAATTCCTTAGTGAATCCCCACTCTCCCTGAAATTCGATGCTAAATTCATATCAGTCATCACCTAAACTATATCTATAGTCAATCGAAATATACATTTAATGGAAATGTTTTGAACCATAAAATACAAGTCCGCAAGCAGAAATCCTTAGAAAACCAAATTCCAGAGAAGGTTCCCTACTTCCTTTGGAATTTGATGCTGAATCCATATCAGTAATTATCTAAGGTCATAAAAAAAAAATATTAATAATAATAATAATAAAAGATGTTGCAAGGAAAATGGAAATATTTTAAATGAAAGTCATATTTCCACAATCGGAAGTTGAAATTCTTAGTGATTTCCTCTAACCTCTTCGAAATGTGACTGCATCAATCATTGTCTAAACTTTATCTGTAACCAAATTCCAAGAAATAGATACTGCAAGAGAAATTTTTTGAACCGGAAATAGAAAAAAATCCAAATTAAAATTTTTTCCTCAATCCCTCTACTTTCCACCCAAAGCTCTATTTATAGCCAATCTTAGAAATTGGATGCTTCAAGGAAAAAGGAAAATTTTGAACTAGAAAGTTTAAAAAGAAGCAGATATGAAAATCTTTAGTGAACCACCCTCTGCCTCATTCAGAATTTAATGCTCGATCCATATCAAGCCTTGTCTAAGCATAATCTATAATATATCCTGAGAAATTGATACTTCAAACAATTTTTTTGTAAAAACAATGACATTGCAACATTTCTGTGGCCAACAACCACACATACAAAAAAATATCAGTGTTATAGTCGAATTATCCCCAATCAATATGCATATGCAGCTTTTAAATAAAATAAAATATGTCCGAAATATCTCGGGATTTTATCAGACAATCAACTTTCATTTGTTTCCTAACATTTTAGATGGAAACAGCACATGTTCAGGTACATGCCATTTTTGTGCCTCAATCGTTTTGACTCACTGAAAAATCCCAAGAAGCAATGTTCTCTGCTTTTGACAAAAACCGTTTTTTAACAATTAGCAGTAAATGTTTGTATCTTCCAAATGCTCTACTAAAATTATCCTAAGAGATTTTAATCGGCATATTTTTGAAAACTTTACCGACGAAGCTCATTTTTGATTTAATGCATTATATCAGTCTATTACAAAATTAAATTTTCTAAATTATTTGAATACCAATTCGTATTGACACAATTGACACAAAGTATTGACACAAAGTATTGACACAATTGAAACAAATGATAGTGTTGAGAACAGTTTATACCAGCATAGCGGGAGCAGTAACATTTTATTTTATTTTGTAGCACTACAACTACTTTACAGAGTACATAGTTTAATAGAACCTTTTTATTTTTCGGATTTTTAAGTACCACTATTATTATTTGATTTTCTCCAAAAATCAAATCAGCATCAGGGTCATGCCTAACCAACATAGTTACTAAATTTCAAGCAAATTTAGTGAATATCTTTTGAATTACAGTGCCTAGTGCATTAGCTACCGCCTAGATACTTCCAGATTTGGATAATCTGCCAATATAACGTTAATAAAATGAAGATCATCGAAAATGTTTTTGTTTCATAACTAATTATTTTATTCTAATTCATTTTTATAATTGCATTAAGAGAATGGAAACATGAAGTTATTTCAAAATTATATTGCCATGTATTCTCTAAACTCATTTATTATGTTCATAAAATATTTCTTCCAAAATGTATCAATTCTGATATTTATGAGATAAAATCTCAAATGAGTATGTACAAAAGAACCCATATAATAAAAAAATCCTTTTCTAATTGGGATTTCGGGAGAGGGGGTAGACCCCCAAATCTTCCCCTTCCTCCCCAGGATACGTCTTGGCAAAATGTAATATATAATAAAGAATGTGTGAATTTTTTCTTTCAATGGTTTTTCTCTACCAATTACAAAATTCAACATAAAATCATACAATATAAAGTGAAAGTTTAAACACGCATTATTATAAACACCAAAGTATTCATATTCCTTTAATAATGCAGTATTTTGACTGATGTATTGTACATATTTAACTATAGTTATTTTAAAGCAATACATTTACAAAGCAGTATAGAAATGTGATAAAATAAATTTAATTTATTTTAAGATTAACTTTGTTTCAAGATTAAGATATCTAAAAATAATGACGCATTAGCGCTGATTACAAAACTTGCTTCTTGCACTTTGTTTAAAGTAATATAGACTATTACATCAATGTGGGAAGCAAGTTCATACCTTCAAGGAAGGAGCGATTTAATCTACTTTGGTTCGTGCCATGCCAAACCAAACCAGTAGCAAGAAACTAGAATTTTTCCTTTCTACAGCTCTGCATTCAGCCATTCTTTGATTCAGTGGGACCAAAGAGAGTCCGACACCTTGTTTAAAGTATCTTGGGGCACCGTATGGATACCCCGTCGCGTTAATTGGTTTACGAGGAGGGAAGATTAGATCGCCCCTTCCCATCCCTATCATTTTACAAAAGAAACCTGTTGACAAGGGTCGCTTTAGTAATAGATGGATACGTTTCGCCCTGGATGTGATTGACATGAGCTGTAAACTTGAATGAATGAAACTTACCCGTGAGTGTTATGAACGTAGCTATTTTAGCAGTGCAATTCTAGAAAATTGCTCCCTGCTTCCCTGTAGGGATCCCGTTTTTTTTTTTTTTTTTTTTTCCCTTGTCGACATCGCCTTTCTTAACAACAAATCATGACAAATTCTGCCGTTAAACACAAAGACATTGTGAAGCTATCGTTACCCAGACGACTTGTATTAAACCAAGGAGACCTTCTTTCAGCCTTTTTTTACTATTTCGGAAATCGGACAATCTTCAAGTAATTTAGGAAAAAAATTATGAATTCATACACAGATGTTCTATAATATTTTATCTATGTTCACGGGCCACTAACAGTCACCGGGCTCCAGTAACGTGGTCCCAACTGACGCCCCTCCCCCCCTTTGTGGGGGCCCTATACGTGTACAAACAAAAAACATATATCATGCATGATTTACACGATGCAAAGAAATAGGATTAAAAACTCATTGCATGCGTTTTGTTTAGTTATAGACCGGAGTTTCAGATTGCGTGCGCATTTCGAACAAACTGAATGCATATCGCGTACAAAAATTTTCGGATTGCCAAAGTAGTTTTATTTGTTTAGATATGCATAATAACATATTTTGTTTCGTAATAAATAAAAAAATAAGAATAAATCGTATACAAGGAAGAATTTCTGGAATACGTTGCGAATATGAGGTGAGCGAGCCCGCAACTTATTCGAAAAGTCCCACGTACCGTGTTCGCTGAGAAGAGGGCATCGGAGACTAAACTTTTGCGAGTTAAAGGCCCAACATCATTACATTATGCATTGTTATTCCATTTTCACCTTGAGAAACAATAACTTACGAAACTATATTCATAATGTCTGATAAAATGATGAGAGAAAAGTGATAGGAATATCTCGATCGAAATGATTGAAAAAGTTATGCAATATGTAATAAAAAAATATAAATTTTAAAAAATCGAGAATTATTAGCAGTAAATATTAATTTAAACAGAAATTTTAGTAGTCAAAAACTGACGGTTTTACTCTTAAAAATACTAATAGCGAATGATAGAATAAAAATTAAACACCAATATGTAATGGCATTCTGTCTAAATGAAATATGTTTTGTGTAATGTTCCAAAAGAAGAAGAATTCCATATTTTGACAATGTATAAAATAATTTTTTCCGTGAATGTAACAGAGCGATGTCCTGGCAATGACGTTTTGTGATGTTCTATGGATGCATCAATGCGATGTGCAAAGAACATCACATGCGACGTCTCAAAAGGCGGACATTCGGCTGTTGCTGGGACATACATGGAACATCGCCGTACCATAACGCGACATTCCTGGGACATGATCAATAAACTGTATTGTAATTGTTTTGGGATGTCGTATGCATGTTTCTTTTATTTTTGAAAGAAGAAACTTGAATATATTTAAAAGGTTCATATGCATTGGCGTAGTCTGAAAGTGTGTTGAGGAGGGGAGAATGACCATAACTCCTCCATTGTCTCACAATAAGCTCTCCATACAATCCCTCTTTCGGTCATCGCCCCCCCCCCCTTTTCCAGATCCATTTCACTTTATTGTTTCGGTGACCTGAGGAAATAATTCAATTTTAGTAGTTTATAACTGGCGATTTTACTCTTAAAAATACTGATAGGGAATGATAGAATAAAAATTAAACACGAATATGTAATGACATTCTGTCTAAATGAAATATGTTTTGTGTAATGTTCCAAAAGAAGAAGAATTCCATATTTTGACAATGCATAAAATAATTTTTTCCGTGAATGTAACAGAGCGATGTCCTGGCAATGACGTTTTGTGATGTTCTATGGATGCATCAATGCGATGTGCAAAGAACATCACATGCGACGTCTCGAAAGGCGGACATTCGGCTGTTGCTGGGACATACATGGAACATCGCCGTACCATAACGCGACATTCCTGGGACATGATCAATAAACTGTATTGTAATTGTTTTGGGATGTCGTATGCATGTTTCTTTTATTTTTGAAAGAAGAAACTTGAATATATTTAAAAGGTTCATATGCATTGGCGTAGTCTGAAAGTGTGTTGAGGAGGGGAGAATGAACATAACTCCTCCATTGTCTCACAATAAGCTCTCCATACAATCCCTCTTTCGGTCATCGCCCCCCCCCCTCTTTTCGAGATCCATTTCACTTTATTGTTTCGGTGACCTGAGGAAATAATTCAATTTTAGTAGTTTATAACTGGCGATTTTACTCTTAAAAATACTGATAGGGAATGATAGAATAAAAATTAAACACGAATATATAATGACATTCTGTCTAAATGAAATATGTTTTGTGTAATGTTCCAAAAGAAGAAGAATTCCATATTTTGACAATGCATAAAATAATTTTTTCCGTGAATGTAACAGAGCGATGTCCTGGCAATGACGTTTTGTGATGTTCTATGGATGCATCAATGAGATGTGCAAAGAACATCACATGCGACGTCTCGAAAGGCGGACATTCGGCTGTTGCTGGGACATACATGGAACATCGCCGTACCATAACGCGACATTCTTGGGACATGATCAATAAACTGTATTGTAATTGTTTTGGGATGTCGTATGCATATTTCTTTTATTTTTGAAAGAAGAAACTTGAATATATTTTAAAGGTTCATATGCATTGGCGTAGTCTGAAAGTGTGTTGAGGAGGGGAGAATGACCATATAACTCCTCCATTGTCTCACAATAAGCTCTCCATACAATCCCTCTTTGGGTCATCGCCCCCCCCCCCCCCCTTTTCGAGATCCATTTCACTTTATTGTTTCGGTGAACTGAGGAAATAATTCAATTTTAGTAGTTTATAACTGGCGATTTTACTCTTAAAAATACTGATAGGGAATGATAGAATAAAAATTAAACACGAATATGTAATGACATTCTGTCTAAATGAAATATGTTTTGTGTAATGTTCCAAAAGAAGAAGAATTCCATATTTTGACAATGCATAAAATAATTTTTTCCGTGAATGTAACAGAGCGATGTCCTGGCAATGACGTTTTGTGATGTTCTATGGATGCATCAATGCGATGTGCAAAGAACATCACTTGCGACGTCTCGAAAGGCGGACATTCGGCTGTTGCTGGGACATACATGGAACATCGCCGTACCATAACGCGACATTCCTGGGACATGATCAATAAACTGTATTGTAATTGTTGTGGGATGTCGTATTCATGTTTCTTTTATTTTTGAAAGAAGAAACTTGAATATATTTAAAAGGTTCATATGCGTTGGCGTAGTCTGAAAGTGTGTTGAGGAGGGGAGAATGACCATAACTCCTCCATTGTCTCACAATAAGCTCTCCATACAATCCCTCTTTCGGTCATCGCCCCCCCCCCCTTTTCGAGATCCATTTCACTTTATTGTTTCGGTGACCTGAGGAAATAATTCAATTTTAGTAGTTTATAACTGGCGATTTTACTCTTAAAAATACTGTGATAGGGAATGATAGAATAAAAATTAAACACGAATATGTAATGACATTCTGTCTAAATGAAATATGTTTTGTGTAATGTTCCAAAAGAAGAAGAATTCCATATTTTGACAATGTATAAAATAATTTTTTCCGTGAATGTAACAGAGCGATGTCCTGGCAATGACGTTTTGTGATGTTCTATGGATGCATCAATGCGATGTGCAAAGAACATCACATGCGACGTCTCGAAAGGCGGACATTCGGCTGTTGCTGGGACATACATAGAACATCGCCGTACCATAACGCGACATTCCTGGGACATGATCAACAAACTGTATTGTAATTGTTGTGGGATGTCGTATTCATGTTTTTTTTATTTTTGAAAGAAGAAACTTGAATATATTTAAAAGGTTCATATGCGTTGGCGTAGTCTGAAAGTGTGTTGAGGAGGGGAGAATGACCATAACTCCTCCATTGTCTCACAATAAGCTCTCCATACAATCCCTCTTTCGGTCATCGCCCCCCCCCCCCCCTTTTCGAGATCCATTTCACTTTATTGTTTCGGTGACCTGAGGAAATAATTCAATTTTAGTAGTTTATAACTGGCGATTTTACTCTTAAAAATACTGTGATAGGGAATGATAGAATAAAAATTAAACACGAATATGTAATGACATTCTGTCTAAATGAAATATGTTTTGTGTAATGTTCCAAAAGAAGAAGAATTCCATATTTTGACAATGTATAAAATAATTTTTTCCGTGAATGTAACAGAGCGATGTCCTGGCAATGACGTTTTGTGATGTTCTATGGATGCATCAATGCGATGTGCAAAGAACATCACATGCGACGTCTCGAAAGGCGGACATTCGGCTGTTGCTGGGACATACATAGAACATCGCCGAACCATAACGCGACATTCCTGGGACATGATCAATAAACTGTATTGTAATTGTTGTGGGATGTCGTATTCATGTTTTTTTTATTTTTGAAAGAAGAAACTTGAATATATTTAAAAGGTTCATATGCGTTGGCGTAGTCTGAAAGTGTGTTGAGGAGGGGAGAATGACCATAACTCCTCCATTGTCTCACAATAAGCTCTCCATACAATCCCTCTTTCGGTCATCGCCCCCCCCCCCTTTCGAGATCCATTTCACTTTATTGTTTCGGTGACCTGAGGAAATAATTCAATTTTAGTAGTTTATAACTGGCGATTTTACTCTTAAAAATACTGATAGGGAATGATAGAATAAAAATTAAACACGAATATGTAATGACATTCTGTCTAAATGAAATATGTTTTGTGTAATGTTCCAAAAGAAGAAGAATTCCATATTTTGACAATGCATAAAATAATTTTTTCCGTGAATGTAACAGAGCGATGTCCTGGCAATGACGTTTTGTGATGTTCTATGGATGCATCAATGCGATGTGCAAAGAACATCACATGCGACGTCTCGAAAGGCGGACATTCGGCTGTTGCTGGGACATACATGGAACATCGCCGTACCATAACGCGACATTCCTGGGACATGATCAATAAACTGTATTGTAATTGTTTTGGGATGTCGTATGCATGTTTCTTTTATTTTTGAAAGAAGAAACTTGAATATATTTAAAAGGTTCATATGCATTGGCGTTGTCTGAGGGTGTGTTGAGGAGGGGAGAATGACCATAACTCCTCCATTGTCTCACAATAAGCTCTCCATACAATCCCTCTTTCGGTCATCGCCCCCCTCCCCTTTTCGAGATCCATTTCACTTTATTGTTTCGGTGACCTGAGGAAATAATTCAATTTTAGTAGTTTATAACTGGCGATTTTACTCTTAAAAATACTGATAGGGAATGATAGAATAAAAATTAAACACGAATATGTAATGACATTCTGTCTAAATGAAATATGTTTTGTGTAATGTTCCAAAAGAAGAAGAATTCCATATTTTGACAATGTATAAAATAATTTTTTCCGTGAATGTAACAGAGCGATGTCCTGGCAATGACGTTTTGTGATGTTCTATGGATGCATCAATGCGATGTGCAAAGAACATCACATGCGACGTCTCGAAAGGCGGACATTCGGCTGTTGCTGGGACATACATAGAACATCGCCGTACCATAACGCGACATTCCTGGCACATGATCAATAAACTGTATTGTAATTGTTGTGGGATGTCGTATTCATGTTTCTTTTATTTTTGAAAGAAGAAACTTGAATATATTTAAAAGGTTCATATGCGTTGGCGTAGTCTGAAAGTGTGTTGAGGAGGGGAGAATGACCATAACTCCTCCATTGTCTCACAATAAGCTCTCCATACAATCCCTCTTTTGGTCATCGCCCCCCCCCCTTTTCGAGATCCATTTCACTTTATTGTTTCGGTGACCTGAGGAAATAATTCAATTTTAGTAGTTTATAACTGGCGATTTTACTCTTAAAAATACTGATAGGGAATGATAGAATAAAAATTAAACACGAATATGTAATGACATTCTGTCTAAATGAAATATGTTTTGTGTAATGTTCCAAAAGAAGAAGAATTCCATATTTTGACAATGTATAAAATAATTTTTTCCGTGAATGTAACAGAGCGATGTCCTGGCAATGACGTTTTGTGATGTTCTATGGATGCATCAATGCGATGTGCAAAGAACATCACATGCGACGTCTCGAAAGGCGGACATTCGGCTGTTGCTGGGACATACATGGAACATCGACGTACCATAACGCGACATTCTTGGGACATGATCAATAAACTGTATTGTAATTGTTTTGGGATGTCGTATGCATGTTTCTTTTATTTTTGAAAGAAGAAACTTGAATATATTTAAAAGGTTCATATGCATTGGCGTAGTCTGAAAGTGTGTTGAGGAGGGGAGAATGACCATAACTCCTCCATTGTCTCACAATAAGCTCTCCATACAATCCCTCTTTCGGTCATCGCCCCCCCCCCCTTTTCGAGATCCATTTCACTTTATTGTTTCGGTGACCTGAGGAAATAATTCAATTTTAGTAGTTTATAACTGGCGATTTTACTCTTAAAAATACTGATAGGGAATGATAGAATAAAAATTAAACACGAATATGTAATGACATTCTGTCTAAATGAAATATGTTTTGTGTAATGTTCCAAAAGAAGAAGAATTCCATATTTTGACAATGCATAAAATAATTTTTTCCGTGAATGTAACAGAGCGATGTCCTGGCAATGACGTTTTGTGATATTCTATGGATGCATCAATGCGATGTGCAAAGAACATCACATGCGACGTCTCGAAAGGCGGACATTCGGCTGTTGCTGGGACATACATATAACATCGCCGTACCATAACGCGACATTCTTGGGACATGATCAATAAACTGTATTGTAATTGTTGTGGGATGTCGTATTCATGTTTCTTTTATTTTTGAAAGAAGAAACTTGTCTTTGTGAATATTTTTATAAGGTTCATATGCATTGGCGTAGTCTGAAAGTGTGTTGAGGAGGGGAGAATGACCATAACTCCTCCATTGTCTCACAATAAGCTCTCCATACAATCCCTCTTTCGGTCATCGCCCCCCCCCCCCCTTTTCGAGATCCATTTCACTTTATTGTTTCGGTGACCTGAGGAAATAATTCAATTTTAGTAGTTTATAACTGGCGATTTTACTCTTAAAAATACTGATCGGGAATGATAGAATAAAAATTAAACACGAATATGTAATGACATTCTGTCTAAATGAAATATGTTTTGTGTAATGTTCCAAAAGAAGAAGAGTTCCATATTTTGACAATGTATAAAATAATGTAACAAAAAGACAAACATGCAATATCGCAGCAGCACGAAAAAAATGTACGTCTCAATGGGACTATACGGCGACAGCCCATAAACGTTCCAAATGTGACCGCCCTTTAATGTACAAAGAGACAAACATGTGATATCGCAGCAGCACGAAAAAAATGTACGTCTCAATGGGACTATACTGCGACAGCCCATAAACGTTCCAAATGTGACCGCCCTTTAATGTAACAAAGAGACAAACATGTGATATCGCAGCAGCACGAAAAAAATTTACGTCTCAATGGGCTATACCGCCACATCCCATAAACGTTCCAAATGTGACCGCCCTTTAATGTAACAAAGAGACAAACATGTGATATCGCAGCAGCACGAAAAAAATGTACGTCTCAATGGGACTATACGGCGACAGCCCATAAACGTTCCAAATGTGACCGCCCTTTAATGTACAAAGAGACAAACATGTGATATCGCAGCAGCACGAAAAAAATGTACGTCTCAATGGGACTATACTGCGACAGCCCATAAACGTTTCAAATGTGACCGCCCTTTAATGTAACAAAGAGACAAACATGTGATATCGCAGCAGCACGAAAAAAATGTACGTCTTAATGGGACTATACCGCCACAGCCCATAAACGTTCCAAATGTGACCGCCCTTTAATGTAACAAAGAGACAAACATGTGATATCGCAGCAGCACGAAAAAAATGTACGTCTCAATGGGACTATACTGCGACAGCCCATAAACGTCCCAAATGTGACCGCCCTTTAATGTAACAAAGAGACAAACATGCGATATCGCAGCAGCGCGAAAAAAATGTACGTCTCAATGGGACTATACTGCGACAGCCCATAAACGTTCCAAATGTGACCGCCCTTTAATGTAACAAAGAGACAAACATGCGATATCGCAGCAGCACGAAAAAAATGTACGTCTCAATGGGACTATACTGCGACAGCCCATAAACGTTCCAAATGTGACCGCCCTTTAATGTAACAAAGAGACAAACATGCGATATCGCAGCAGCACGAAAAAAATGTACGTCTCAATGGGACTATACTGCGACAGCCCATAAATGTTCCAAATGTGACCGCCCTTTAATGTAACAAAGAGACAAACATGCGATATCGCAGCAGCACGAAAAAAATGTACGTCTCAATGGGACTATACTGCGACAGCCCATAAACGTCCCAAATGTGACCGCCCTTTAATGTAACAAAGAGACAAACATGCGATATCGCAGCAGCACGAAAAAAGTGTACGTCTCAATGGGACTATACTGCGACAGCCCATAAACGTTCCAAATGTGACCGCCCTTTAATGTAACAAAGAGACAAACATGCGATATCGCAGCAGCACGAAAAAAATGTACGTCTCAATGGGACTATACTGCGACAGCCCATAAACGTTCCAAATGTGACCGCCCTTTAATGTAACAAAGAGACAAACATGCGATATCGCAGCAGCACGAAAAAAATGTACGTCTCAATGGGACTATACTGCGACAGCCCATAAACGTTCCAAATGTGACCGTCCTTTAATGTAACAAAGAGACAAACATGCGATATCGCAGCAGCACGAAAAAATGAACGTCTCAATGGGACTATACCGCCACAGCCCATAAACGTTCCAAATGTGACGGGACGTTAATGGATCATTGCGACGTCCACAGAACATTTGTGGTACCATGTGTGCTGTATGGGGAGAAACTTGAGACAAATTTCGTTTGACGCTTTTTCACTCTATTAAGCCAATAATTTTAATAACGTTATGCTTGTTGGATAAAAGCGTTTCTTCAAAAGTAGAAATTTTGAAAATACAGCTTCTAAAGAAATTTTATAAAAATTCATTCCATGTCAAAATTAATATTTATAGAAAGTATATTTTCTCACTTCGCTGTTTTTTATTTTTATTCTTAGTTACCATTTTATTAGATGTTCTGCATTAAGTTGCACAGGCATATCTCAATTTATAAACTGAATGTTTTTTATTCTTTGAAGTTAAGGTTTTCGATATTTTTCGAGTTTTTAATAATAATCTATTTACTCACTTCTTTGCAGAAGGGCTTCTACTTTCAAGAAATATAATTAATTTCCTTTTTACCTATTTGATTTTCTGTGTATCATAAATGCAATTTCGTAAATGCATTGCCTCAATTTATTTAGTTTCAAACATATGTATGTGAGCTTCGCTTGATTCAAATGGTAAAATTGCGTAAAAAATTTACTAAAGTAAATGGATTCAGCATCGCAATATAAAATTTTAGAATTTGTTTATTAAGAAAGTAAATTCCACGCACACGGAAAATTAATCAAAATAATAATAAAAAAAAAAAATCCACGCTTAAGAAAAATTAATCAAAATAAAACAAATTTATTGTTCACCATAATTGCAACACCCTGCAATTTCTACATCTTTTTTTAAAAGTTTAGAATGAAACGTTTCATTTTAGAAGACGCTCTTTATGTTTGGTTTCTTTCGCCTACACAATACACAAATTTTGAATTTCACAATTGGAAGAAAAATATGTTTGTTTTTAGAAATTCTCAGATTCCAAATATCATTTCGTCAAATTCCAAATATTATTTCGTAACAAGCGAAAGTTTAGAATATGTGGAAAGTTGTTGTTTGTTGCTATGTATGTTTGTTTTTTATAATTGTGTTTAGGCCTTTTGCATCAAAAATATGCATACCTCAGTGGACGCAAAAAATATTTTGGGAGAAAATACACACTATTAGTAACTCCGGCCACTCAAATGGTTGCTGTAAGCCTTCGGGCCAGTAGAGTGGTCTGGGTTTTAGACACTATTGGTAACTTACATAGAGATATTTCAAAGTGCTAAACATGTAAACCAATTTGATTGTTTATATTTTTTAAATATTTCAGACATAGTTAATTTACAATTTTTAATTTGGATGACAGTAGAAATAATAATCGCCAAGATTGTCGACAATTCCTGTTAACAGTTGCATTGATTCTTTTAAATGCAACAGCGAGACTCTTATCTGTTTCTTATGGTATTGGTCGGTGATGCACAACCCGTGGCCCATTTTAAGTGGAAAGAAAAACTGTTAAACTGTTTAGGGTCGTATTTCCATTATATTATTACTCGCATGACACATAGAGACAAGGTTTACCTTGATATAGAGAGAAGAAATGTAACTCAATACGAAGTATGCGGAAACAGCTTAGAGTGTACCACTCTAACAAGTCGTTATTGTAAAGAACTACAAATAAAACTCAAGGAAGGAGATTTATTAAACTTCTATAAGTGTCTCCATAAAGAATTTTTTCCCCAAATTAAGAAAATTCGCAACTATCTGTTTATGTTTATTTAGAAGCATTTATATATGACCAAATTTTTACTTTCCTTATATACATAATGTATAAGGAAAGTATTGTGACGGGGTCGAAAATTCGAATTCGAGTTTTCGACGGGAGAGCACGTTTCAAGCATCCCTGATCCCGAATCAAACATTTTTGAAGTGATGTGTGTGCGTGTGTGTGTCAGCGAGTCTGTGGAGACGATAACTGACAAACGAATGCACCGATTCGAACGAAATTTGGTACAAAAATCACAATCCGTAAACACTGGAAGCCTATTGTTTTTATACGCAATCGAATGTTCAGAACCCCCCCCCCCCCCTAAATTTTCGAGTGAAATTTTGAAAAAATCGTCAAAAAATCAAAACCGCTAATAAACTTATGCAAATTTAATAGACATTTCTTATGTAATTTTTCCATTAGAAAACGATTGACATAAATTTTAGAACGCTAACATGAACCGTTCTCGAGATATTGCACATTTTTCAAAAAAATTACCAAAAAGTTACAAAAAATAAAAAAAAAATATGTCCTATTGAGAAGCTTGTTCACTTTTCATATGTAATACCATGCGATAAATTGGGTGACATCATTCTCGTGGATCTAGCTCGTTCCATTTATGAAAAAAGATACTTTGAGTAATACTTTTGTATTTGAACGCCAATAGTCATTTATCTGCTGTAAGAATAACTTATTCCTTCGCCCATAACGCTTTAATAATATTAACGCTCTGATAATATTTTTCGTCCATAACGCTTGGCGAGATTTTGGCGGAATGTCGCCAACTTGGCGACATTTTTAACTGTTGCCAAATTAACAAAAATCTCGCCAAATTGATAAAAATGGCACTAAATCTATGAAAATCACGACTAATTGAAGAAAATTCAATATCATGGAAAGAATAAGTATCTACTATAAGAATAACATTTTTTTTAAACTGTAAAAGTAGTAAATTCATTGCATTATATAAGGAAAGTCATGTGTTGCCCACATCAGATTTTTTATATGTGTGAACAAATCTGTCCACAGAAATCGTTTGATAGATAATAATCTGGACTCAATTTTACGATTGAACACGAATATAGCCAGACAATTTGGTATATTGAATATTCAAATACAGCGTTTTCATTACTTTATGCTTAAAATGAATTATTTATTTCCATGGCTATTGTGTGTGATGAATGTTTTCACCGTTTTTATATATTGGTAGAATATTGGTTTTTTTTCCCTTTCTATACTGCATGATTTATTGCTTTTCGTTTATCCTTGTTCTTAGTTTATACATAAAAAGCTTTGTGCTTTATTGGTGTAGGTAGAGGGAAAATGTTGGACCAACTTTAACGCACGAAAATTTTTCAATGTGCGTAACCATTCAATTGTTATTCAATATAAAATTAAAGTCTTGATTTGATACAATTCATATAGGAAAACACTTAAAATGGTACTGATGCCTAACTTAGCTTCTCAAATATTTGCGGTAGATTAGGAAAATGTTTTCTTTTTGATTTCAGAATTAAGTGCCACTAGTTATTTCTTTTTTATTATTATTTGTTACATTTTGGAACAAAATGCATTCAGCCAATTTCACTCTTCAGTGGTGCAAATATTTACTTTTTCTTCAACAGTGGACACTATGTTCCATCATGGTTTCAGGTCGCTGCTTGACAAAATTGAGATCCTCTACAGAGGCTTATTTTTATACGATTGAAGTAATTACCCCCCACTCATCCCCTTTTTTTACCAAATAAACGGCAAAATACATGATTGTCGAGAGACGGACGGCACTTTACTCGATTCGATCATCTTACTTATTGCTGCAAATAATATTTCCAACAAGACATTTGAAAACGGTGTGTACATAACTACCCTCCCCCCATCTTCCGTTTTTTACCAAATAAAAGGCAAAGGCAAAATATATGATTGTCTAGAGACAACACTTTACTCAATTCGATCATCTTACTTATTGCAGCAAATGATATTTCCAACAAGACATTTGAAAAGGTGTTGTTGTTGAGATCCAGACCGTCCGACCTACCAGAAAGGTGTAAGGTAACTGTTTGGACAGCCGGGAAGAGCCACCCAATTTAGACCGGAACCCAGTGGGGAAGACATCCACAGGGACCTTACCCTCCTTCCCTAACCACCATCCTCTCGAAAGGACTTACGGACCCACATGTTTAACGTGATCGTACTCCGCATGAACATGGCGGCAGTTCTAACAGCGGGGGGAATCGAATCCGGGCCTACCGAGTGCAATTCCCGCGCGCTAACCACAGGGCGCCCGTATTTAAAAAGGTGTGTACATAATTATTCCCCTCTCCCCCTTTTTTTACCAAATGAAAGCAAAATATATGATTGCCTAGAGACGACACTTTACTCGATTCGATCATCTTATTTATTGCTGCAAATAATATTTCCAACAAAAAATTTGAAAAGGTGTGTATTAAGAACGGCAACTATTAAGAACTTTTATTCTCTTTTGTATACTAATTTCATATAGTCATACGAATTTGCGGAAAAGTGTCATCTCTAGAACCGGAAATGGAAATCTTAGTGAGAACAGGGCCCCCCCCCCCCCCCCACTCCCGCTGAAATTCGATGCTGAATGCCTATCATTCACTATTTAAGCTCTGTCTATGGCCAATCCCGAGAAATAGATGTTTCAAGAAATATTTTGAACCGAAATTGAATTAAATCCGGCTACATGCATTTCCGACCTCCTCCAAAATTTAATGCTGATTTCATATCAGTCATTATCTAAGCTCTTATCTATAGACGAACTTGAGATATAGACGTCTTAAGAAAACATTTGGACCGAAAATAGAAAAAGAACCGGTAATGGAAATCCTTAGTGAATCCCTTCCAGAATTTGATGCCGAATCCATATCAGTCATCACTTAAGTATATCTATAACAGATTTCAAGAAATATATGTTTCATGGTATATGTAAATTTTTGAATCGTAAGTGACATTGCCAGGACCGGAAGTGGAAATCTGTAGTAATACCCCACTCACTCCGGAATTTGATGCTCAATTCATATCATCCTTTAAGCCCCCCTCCTTCTAAAATTTAATGCTGCATTCATTTCAGTCATTATCTAAGCTCTACTAGTTCTGAGAAATAGATCTTTCAAGTAAAATTTTTGAAGCAGAAGTAAAAATTCTTAGTGAACTACCCAACCTTTTCCAGAATTCGATACTGAATTCATATCAGTTATCTAAGCACCATCTATAGTCAATCTTGAGAATTAGATGTTTCAAGTAAAATAAAAAATTTGAAACGGAAATACAAAAGGAACCGGAAGTGGAAATCCTTAGCAAATCTCCAAACCCAAACCCTTCCAGAATTTGATGCTGAATCCGTATCAGTCATCATCTAACTATGGGAGATACTGAGAAGACATAAAATTTTTCCATAGAGCGGTAGCATGGCAAAAATTTTTCCACCATCTTGTTAAAGATAAAAAAATATATATAAATAAGTGAATGAATGAAACAGTTACGGACGTTACATTCCTCACACAGTTTTCCATGCCAACTGACGAAGGTGTTGCCACAAGAAGTGTCAAAATAGAACACAAAAAGCCCTTTCTAGCATTCTAGTGTTTCTTGTCTTTTGATGCAAACGGAGGCCGTCCAATTTACGACCGAGTTGATTTACAGGTGACCTGCCTTTTTGAAAGGTTAAGTAATTTCCACTAAGCTATTCTGGCAGATTTTTCGCGGAATTTTGCTTTATTTTCAAGGAGATAAATCAACGCGTGCACTTAAAAATGCCGAGCGAATCCGCTCGTTTTCGTGTGATTTACTGCTATGCTACTACTTACGGTTCATGTTTTTTAAACAGTGGATTCTGTAATGCAACCGAACGTGACTTATGTAGCATGTGCCAAAACATGACGTACTACATGACGTAGAATATAACTAGTATAGTGGGGTTAACCTCTAGTATTCCAATATTGTTTGTGCCCACAATGTCAAAATTGACCGATTCCGATTCATCTGCCGCTTGTTTCAGTTATTTAATGAATACAAGAAAGATCAATCATGCATAAAGTATTGATTATGAAACACTTTCCAACTGTAATGCAATTTTTTAAGCATCTCTAAAATGCGATACATTCAGCGGTGATATTCTTAAAATTATCACAATACGATAATTTATTTTACTTGGAAACTTCATCAAAAAGGCAATGCTATAAAATCGTCTGGCTCTCTATGTAAAAGTTGTGAATATTTCATTCATACACTTTTATTCCAGACTCCAGTGTTCAATAATTGTGTGTGAAAAAAAAATAGCAATTCTTATACAACTCATCTTTCAATCACTTGTTTACATTCTGCATCCATTAAAATTAGGCTTCGTTGTAGAAATAATCAAAGTTTGATGATCATTTAAACTCCAAAATATTGTAGTTGCGTTGGCGCAGAATATAGACGCACAAAAAAATGCTCAAAAATAAAGCGGCTTTAGGACGAATGCAACACGAAATATAAATTTAAAAGAACTTTAAAAATCACGATTTTGACACTGGGAAGAAAGATGGATGCCATATTCTATTTTGAAGTGGGTCACGTGATCTCATCATATTATATGGGCGTATTTATTATTTAAATTTTTATTTAAAAAAAACTACCAAACATACTTTGCTGAAATTTTTTTATATATTTTATAGGATAATTTGAATATTTCCTAAAATTTTCGAAGTAATTTGTGAATTTTAACTTCGCTTAAAAAAATGTTTGAAACATTAGGTCCCATAGGGTTCAATATATTTCATTTTTTCAACCCGGGTTCAGTCTAAAACTAATTGCTTGATATAATTCATTTACATTCCCATATGTCCCACAGACCGTCTCAACAACATACTAAAATTTCATTTTGATAAAGTCATTTTTAAGGCAGTTAGCGTGCGAACCGGACAAACAGACAGATAGAATGAATGAACAAAGTCATAAACACTTTTTATTTATGTTGTGAAGTGTTAAAAACTGCTGGGTTTTTAGGAGAAATCCAATAACCCTTCATTTCCGATCCTGTAATGAAGATGGTTCATTGTGGAATAGGGTACAAGGAAAATGGGTTTTGCCAGAAGATCGTACTTTTGACGATTATGCTGCAAGCAATGATCGTGTTGAAACAGAAGCACAAAAGACCGATAATGTCTTTATTACTACAGTTACTGATGATAATACATCTGATGAATCCGAAACCGAAATTAATTTAAAAATAGAATAAAATGATAAAAAAAGAAAGTAGAAAGCCTCCAAAACTCGCGTGGAAGCCCACAACGTTAACTGCAGTGACAAGTTAGATGCAATGGAAAAGTGATATGTAGATGTGTTGTAAATTCAAATGTTCAAAAGAAAATTAAAGATTTTTTTTTCCCAACATAAATAAAATAGCAATACATTTCAACCTTAATGATTGTTTCATTCAATAATAATCCGTCAGATAAGCTATTCTTCTTATTGCTTATCTCATACCTAAACTTTTTATCGGTTATAAGTTCCTGTCCCTTGCTACTTTGCTATATGCCGGTTCCATTTTATTATAAAGGTGTGCGGGTGGGATTGAAAAAAATAACAAATTAAAAGACTTATCGTGAAGCATGGCTTCAAATAAAAAAAAAAAAAAAAAAATAAGTATTTTCCCTTTTATATTTATTTATTTACTTTATTGTAATTTATTTATATATATTTTTTTATTATTGCTGTTAGGAGAGGTGGATGTTATCCAAACCATTTGGTCCACAGACGAAAAAACTCTTTTAACCGGCCCTATAAATATTCGATAACATTCTTGGAAACCGTTTAAGAATACAGAATGTACACAATTTAATTCTGAAAATGTAAATTACTATATAGGAAAAGCTCTTATCTCTTGTCCGTCTGTTTCACTTGGCAACAAGTTTAGCAAAAATAAAAGTTGTGCAGTATCGTCCACTTATCGACATTTGTGAAATGTCGCCAAGTTGGCTTTTGGGATATATAGCCAAGTGAACGGCAATTTAGTCCCTCTGAGAATTATATTTAATTTCTTTGATAATAATCTGTTGTTTTGTAGGAATTACTAATTCAATATTCTTAATTCGAAATATAGCGAGTTTCACAGCGAGTACATTTTGATGTCAAGTGGGTCGTAAGGTATTTGCGTTATGGTAGGGTGTCATATAGTAAATATGGATTGGGAGAGGTGCGTGTGTTCGGAGATTTTAGGAGCGCAAGTGCTGTAGGCGGGCAGATGACAAGGATTCTTATATTATATGTGCTCCGTCATATTAGGAGGCGTAACTATGTAGTGTACAATGAAGGCCTTATGCTTATTTCATACTGTAACATTTTTTGAAAGTACAGGCTATTAAATTCGTAAGAGTACCGGATAAAGTATTGAGAGCTAACCACCGAACATTCCTGTTCCCGCCACAAAAATATGTAACACACAATATAAACTCACACCCCGACAAGAATTGTATTCATTATTCACCTGATATTTTACTTATTTTGTTTCCACGCCATTTACCCCCTATATATCCTGCCCTATTCATCCTTCACGCTTATAAATCATTCAAATTTCGAATTCCTGCATCGATTGACGGTGCTATTGCTATTTTATTTACTTTTCTGCCACTCATGCGCAATGAATAGCGCAGATCACCCCACGTGACGTCAGGGTGACGTTTCATCCGGGACTCCTTGTGTCTGACGTCACCAGACATCGATTTCCCGCGCGATGCACGTGGAGTCTGGTTGATCGTCTCCGCTGCAGAATGAGGAGAAAACTTGGGATGGGCCAGTTTTATCTCCGTCCTGGGCAAAAATAGTTTTGGTTTGCAAGTTTATGTTTATAGTTGGTTTGTTGATTTACGTGCTGTTTGCGTAATTGTGAATTGTAAATTCTCAGCTTCTACGTTACATTTATTTTGATGCAATCTGTTTTTACGGAGGCAGGCCACTGTTTTTTAACACTTTCCAACATAGTTGAAAAGTGTTTGACTGTTATGTTCATTCTGTGTGTCTGTCCGTTCGCACGATAACTGCCGTAATAATTATTTTAGGAAATGTTCAAATTATCATATAAAATATATAAAAAAATTCAGCAAAATATGTTCTGTAGTTTTTTAAATAAAAATTAAAATAATAATGAACATATTATATGTGCATATTTAGTGTTGCATCCGTCCTAAAACTGCTTTATTTTTGCGTATTTTCTATGCATCTATATTCTGCGCAACGCAATTACAATATTTTTTAGTTTGATCATCTAACTTTGGTCATTTCTACAACGAAGCCAAAATTTACTGGATGCAAAATGTGAACATGTGATTGTAAGATAAGTTGTATAAAAATTGCTGAATTTTTTTCACACAAAATTATTTAGCTCTGGAGTCTAGAATAAAAGTGATATGAATGAAATATTCATTGCTTTTACATAGAGAGCTAGCCATTTGATGGTGTCATTTGAATAAAGTTCATTTTTTTCGATGAAGGTTGAAGTTTTCAAATATAATAATTTTTTTTTATTATTATTCAATTAACGTGGCAACAACAGATCGAAATCCAGAAAATAAATTACTGCAGTACTGTGATAATTTAAAATATATCAGCGCTGAATGTATCGCATTTTAGAGATGTTTAAATAAAATTACATTTTAGTTGAAAAGTGTTTCATAATTAATGCTTTATGCATGATTGATCTTTTTTGTTTCTTTATCAACAATTTCATGGGCAAAAATAGTTTTGGTTTGTAAGTATGTGTTGGTTTGTTGATTTACGTGCTATTTGCTTAATTTTGTTGTAAATTCTTAGAGTCTACGTTCTATTTATGTTGATGCAATCTGTTTCTATGGAGGAAGACCACTCTTTTTTTCTTTATCGGCAAGTTTTATCCCTGCCCATGGGCAAATATAGTTTTGACTTGTTTATAGTTTGTTTGTCGTTATACATAATGTTTGTGTTGTTGTGCTGTAAATTCTCAGAGTCCACGTTCTATTTATTTTGATGCAATCTGTTTTTATAAAGGCAGACCTCTGATTTTTTTTTTTTTTTCTGTATTATTATTTAATCTTTACTGCAAAAGTTTGTATTTCAACTTAAGGACAACAAAGAATTATAATGAAAAATATTTTAATATTTATCATTTTCCAAAATGTTATTTTTTTAAAATTAAAAACAAACAAATTTAAAATTTATATAACTCACTTTGTAGTACTGAACAATTAATTGCTCAATTTCTTATTTTAACATCTTAAAAACGTTATTTTAGGTTTCACAAATTATCGATTTCCATTATTAATTTTCAGCGAGTTCTGACCATTAGAACCCCCTCCCCTCCCTATTGGGAAAAAAGGTTAAGTCTATATTAAATGGACTCGAATTTTATGTAAAATGTTTCATTTAAAAACAAATACCCCCATTTATGAAATGCTAGGATACGTCGTAGTTCTCGAGATGCTACTCGTCTTTGATCCACACACACACACACACACACACACACAAAATCGCAAAGGTATAAATATGTTGTTACTAATCCCGTTTTGCATATCAAGAATTACTATTATGGATCGCCTAAGGTCAATTTTTCAATTGCCTTTAACCTCCACAATAAAAGAGGTCAGGGGGATTAAGGAAGGAATTTAATTAAAATGGGATTTTCCAGATAAAAACCGGAAATGGATGAAATTTGACCTTTGTGGAAGCGTTGTGACTCACGACCTTGAGCCAAGAGTAGCCACGGACTGACCAAAACTTCTTAGACATATGGACCAAAACGGGGGGGGGGGGGGGGGGATAAGAAGCAGCTAATGGAACGGACAGTATGCAGCTAATTGCCCTTTTCAGGTTTAATTTCTTTCTTATTCCACGTTGGAACTAGGCCATAATAAACCCATAAAATAAAGCTCATGGTAGAAAGAAAGGTTGCAGCTTCTGTTGGTCCAGAGATCGAAGACACTTCATAGTAGAAGTCTGACTTTTGCAAACATAGTAGAAGTCTGACTTTTACAAAATACCACCCAATTTAAGACAGGATGATTAGAAGCGACATTTGTGTATGTGTGGGCATGTTTTAATTGACAGTTACAAGAGACCTTTTAATTTCCAACGAGAGGGAATCACAAGACTGGTTTTTATACTGTTTTCACACATTTTTTTTTTTTTTTTAATTTGTAATGGAAATTATTCGTTTGAAACATTTTATTTCCGTGACAATTATCTTTGTATCATAAAACGAAGGAATTTTGAGGCACCTTTGGTTTCGTTATAATGGGCTGTGACTGTAAAACGCCATAGTATGCATGTATTTGTTGAGTTATCGTATTCACATCACCTAAGACACTCACACACATACATATATATATGTGTGTGTAGCTCTGAGGTGATGTGGACATCTTGAAGATACGGACATTTTTCGGAAAATGTACTTAAATCAGAATTTTATGTCAAATTGTGGAATTAAATTGTTTTTTGAAAGAATAACAACATACAATAGTATAACAAAGTATAAACTGCCCTAAAAATAATTTTAAATGAAAATTTGGGCCTACAGTTCACAATAGACAGCGCTGTTTCGATGTATGAGATTTCTGACTTGATAAAGATGTAAATTGAATTATACGATGAAGTATTGTTTTTTAGATGTGATTGCTAAACCAGTAGGATGTGGGACGGTGATTGTAAAAAAGAATTGTTCGTCGGGCAAACCTAAGGTTTCCTCGTTATTATGCCGTATGTGGGTTAATGTGTATTCGTTGCCAGAGCCAATACGCCTGTTAATGAGATGTCTGGGATTCGAAGTTTTTTTTCCGTTTTCATTGGTTTACTCCGTGTATAAAGATGCAGTTTTTCCGTTTCGTTTGTGTTTTATCGACTGGTGTCAAAACGGCGTGGAGAAAAATACGTGTGTTACACATTCACATGCCCACGATTTCAGTCTCTTGAGCAATGAATATTGTAGTCATTGGGATATTGTGATTTTTTTTTTTCCCGTCCCTTGTTTTTAAGAAATGTGAATGTTGGAGGCTTGTAAAATGGATCTTATTCTGTTTATCCTTTACTCCGTTTCTGGTTTAGTTTTTTTTTTTTTTTTTTAAACCTTCTAAATACAATATCGTTTTAACACCTTCTGAACACGTTTCAAATCCTTTCTAAAAGTCACGCATTTCTACCTTTCTCAACTGGCGAGAAGAAGCGTCTCTAGAGTAACTGTGAAAATTTATTAGTAGAAATTTATTGGTAGATTAAAACTAGATTTATATAGATTTTTTATTTTCTGAATACAAGCACGTTTTAACACCTTCTGAATACATTTTAAATGCATATTTAAGACGCGCATTTTCTACCTTTAATAACTGGAGAGAAGGGGGAGGGGGGTGCAGTGTAACTGTGAAAATTTATTAGTAGAAATTTATTGGTAGATAAAAACTAGATTATAAAGATTTTTTTTTGTAATTTGCACGACTAAAACAAAAATTATTTGGAATTTAACTTTCCATCAAATAATTCCATCATATAAAAAAACTGCGAGATAATTCTTGGAACAATAATAAATTACAGGAAAATTATATTTTGTGAACATGGTATTCACATAAAGGGTATTAATGGAGTAGGTATTAACACAAATAAGCTGAATGCAGTGGCATAGGCAAGGGGGACTTTTATGGATCATACCCCCCCCCCCCCCCCCCACACACACACACACCATTGGTGAAAAAATAATATTGTTTCTCCATAAGGTCTATATTTGAAAATGAAATTTAGCACTGTAATCCCCTTTTCAGTTGTAACCCCTTCTTTCCGAGATCTTGGCTGCGCTTATGACTGACTGCGTGCAATTCACCAGTGTTACTGGCGTCTAGCCACGAGCTACCTCTCTTTTTTCTGTTAAACTGTTTTCATTTTTTTTCCCCCTCAAGATGGCAACAAGTCAGTTGAACTGATTTTGATTGTCAAATGAATTTTATTTGTCTTATACTATGGTTGTGATATCTTTTACACGTATAGCGGAGATTAAACTTTTTTCTTCACAGAGAATAATGCTATCTTAAATCTTAATTTTAGAAATGTTCGTGAATAATGTGAACAGCTATGACACGGAATCGACAAAGAAATATTATTTAGGGCATTTTGAAAGTTTTTCAAAGTTTATTCGAAATGTCTTCAGGAGGTTTTAAAGCATACTTTTGCATCAATATCGAATACGAATATTTTCAAGAAACACACTATTTTATTCAATTGTTTGAAAGAAAAAAAAAACTCACTGTGATAGATACATTGGTAATGATATAGATATATCCAAATTTAGGGAATCGCATGCTTCACCTTTCGTTTTTGCACGCTATTTCTGGTATTCAGCTTTGCTTTTACATAACCTTTTTGCATGTTGCTACAGCAGACAGAAAACCTGTTCGTCTGGCTGTGACACGCCTCGAAACGTGACAAAAATGTTTGTGAACCTATGAACATACGTGAGGGGGAAAAAATGGTAAAGGCTTTAAGGAGGAAAATTTGAACAGGAAAACCAGCAATAATCTTTTAGTTGCTTTGAGATAGTTGGTATTGTTTTTGAATTTAAGTATTCTTCCGGTTGGTTATTAATTTTTATTACGTGACATTTTTTATTTATCTATTTTTTACTTTTCGTGGGAGAGAGACCTTTACCAATATCAACTTATCTTCCGAAAGTATAATTTATTTATAATTTAGAAATTGTTACATATAGATGAGAAAGACAATTTTGAGACGTGCATAGATACAAAAAATTATAAAGATAAAAGTACAAATATACAAAACAGACAAAGAAAGATAAAAGTACAAAGAAGTACGAAATGAACAATTATTTTAAATAATAACATCCTTTTAGATACAGCTATTTTAAACATAAATTTTCCTTTTGCTCAGATGATAAAAAATCTGATGTGGGCAGCACATGACTTCCTTATATAATGTAATGAATTTACTACTTTTACAGTAAAAAAAAATAGATTATTTTAATAGTAGTTATTTATATTCTTAACAAACTCCCTCTGAGATTTCACTCTCTCCCCCTTCGGATCCAAACTCTCACTGGTTCAGAAAACTTCATTTGTTATCTTTTTAATGTAAATAATCTTTCCAAACGTAAAGTAATCACCTCCATATATGTAAATATAGTAGTTAAAAACTATATTAGAAAACAAACTCCCTCTGATATTTCACTCTCTCCCCCTTCGGATCCAAACTCTCACTGGTTCAGAAAACTTCATTTGTTATCTTTTTAATGTAAATAATCTTTCCAAACGTAGAGTAATCACCTCCATATATGTAAATATAGTACTTAAAAACTATATTAGAAAACAAACTCCCTCTGAGATTTCACTCTCTCCCCCTTCGGATCCAAACTCTCACTGGTTCAGAAAACTTCATTTGTTATCTTTTTAATGTAAATAATCTTTCCAAACGTAAAGTAATCACCTCCATATATGTAAATATAGTAGTTAAAAACTATATTAGAAAACAAACTCCCTCTGATATTTCACTCTCTCCCCCTTCGGATCCAAACTCTCACTGGTTCAGAAAACTTCATTTGTTATCTTTTTAATGTAAATAATCTTTCCAAACGTAGAGTAATCACCTCCATATATGTAAATATAGTAGTTAAAAACTATATTAGAAAACAAACTCCCTCTGAGATTTCACTCTCTCCCCCTTCGGATCCAAACTCTCACTGGGTCAGAAAACTTCATTTGTTATCTTTTTAATGTAAATAATCTTTCCAAACGTAGAGTAATCACCTCCATATATGTAAATATAGTAGTTAAAAACTATATTAGAAAACAAACTCCCTCTGAGATTTCACTCTCTCCCCCTTCGGATCCAAACTCTCACTGGGTCAGAAAACTTCATTTGTTATCTTTTTAATGTAAATAATCTTTCCAAACGTAAAGTAATCACCTCCATATATGTAAATATAGTAGTTAAAAACTATATTAGAAAACAAACTCCCTCTGATATTTCACTCTCTCCCCCTTCGGATCCAAACTCTCACTGGTTCAGAAAACTTCATTTGTTATCTTTTTAATGTAAATAATCTTTCCAAACGTAGAGTAATCACCTCCATATATGTAAATATAGTAGTTAAAAACTATATTAGAAAACAAACTCCCTCTGAGATTTCACTCTCTCCCCCTTCGGATCCAAACTCTCACTGGTTCAGAAAACTTCATTTGTTATCTTTTTAATGTAAATAATCTTTCCAAACGTAGAGTAATCACCTCCATATATGTAAATATAGTAGTTAAAAACTATATTAGAAAACAAACTCCCTCTGAGATTTCACTCTCTCCCCCTTCGGATCCAAACTCTCACTGGTTCAGAAAACTTCATTTGTTATCTTTTTAATGTAAATAATCTTTCCAAACGTAGAGTAATCACCTCCATATATGTAAATATAGTAGTTAAAAACTATATTAGAAAACAAACTCCCTCTGAGATTTCACTCTCTCCCCCTTCGGATCCAAACTCTCACTGGTTCAGAAAACTTCATTTGTTATCTTTTTAATGTAAATAATCTTTCCAAACGTAAAGTAATCACCTCCATATATGTAAATATAGTAGTTAAAAACTATATTAGAAAACAAACTCCCTCTGATATTTCACTCTCTCCCCCTTCGGATCCAAACTCTCACTGGTTCAGAAAACTTCATTTGTTATCTTTTTAATGTAAATAATCTTTCCAAACGTAGAGTAATCACCTCCATATATGTAAATATAGTAGTTAAAAACTATATTAGAAAACAAACTCCCTCTGAGATTTCACTCTCTCCCCCTTCGGATCCAAACTCTCACTGGGTCAGAAAACTTCATTTGTTATCTTTTTAATGTAAATAATCTTTCCAAACGTAGAGTAATCACCTCCATATATGTAAATATAGTAGTTAAAAACTATATTAGAAAACAAACTCCCTCTGAGATTTCACTCTCTCCCCCTTCGGATCCAAACTCTCACTGGGTCAGAAAACTTCATTTGTTATCTTTTTAATGTAAATAATCTTTCCAAACGTAAAGTAATCACCTCCATATATGTAAATATAGTAGTTAAAAACTATATTAGAAAACAAACTCCCTCTGATATTTCACTCTCTCCCCCTTCGGATCCAAACTCTCACTGGTTCAGAAAACTTCATTTGTTATCTTTTTAATGTAAATAATCTTTCCAAACGTAGAGTAATCACCTCCATATATGTAAATATAGTAGTTAAAAACTATATTAGAAAACAAACTCCCTCTGAGATTTCACTCTCTCCCCCTTCGGATCCAAACTCTCACTGGTTCAGAAAACTTCATTTGTTATCTTTTTAATGTAAATAATCTTTCCAAACGTAAAGTAATCACCTCCATATATGTAAATATAGTAGTTAAAAACTATATTAGAAAACAAACTCCCTCTGATATTTCACTCTCTCCCCCTTCGGATCCAAACTCTCACTGGTTCAGAAAACTTCATTTGTTATCTTTTTAATGTAAATAATCTTTCCAAACGTAGAGTAATCACCTCCATATATGTAAATATAGTAGTTAAAAACTATATTAGAAAACAAACTCCCTCTGAGATTTCACTCTCTCCCCCTTCGGATCCAAACTCTCACTGGGTCAGAAAACTTCATTTGTTATCTTTTTAATGTAAATAATCTTTCCAAACGTAAAGTAATCACCTCCATATATGTAAATATAGTAGTTAAAAACTATATTAGAAAACAAACTCCCTCTGATATTTCACTCTCTCCCCCTTCGGATCCAAACTCTCACTGGTTCAGAAAACTTCATTTGTTATCTTTTTAATGTAAATAATCTTTCCAAACGTAGAGTAATCACCTCCATATATGTAAATATAGTAGTTAAAAACTATATTAGAAAACAAACTCCCTCTGAGATTTCACTCTCTCCCCCTTCGGATCCAAACTCTCACTGGTTCAGAAAACTTCATTTGTTATCTTTTTAATGTAAATAATCTTTCCAAACGTAAAGTAATTACCTCCATATATGTAAATATAGTAGTTAAAAACTATATTAGAAAACAAACTCCCTCTGAAATTTCACTCCCTCCCCCTCCGGATCCAAACTCTCACTGGTTCAGAAAACTTCATTTGTTATCTTTGGGTCAACCTGCATATCCGCTCAACTCTTTTTTTTTATTCTTGGTTCGACGTCAGCACAATATTGGGAACCTTACTTAACAAATTCCTATTTCTTCTCTTGTTGCATCCAGCCGACAAATTTCATTACTCAAAATCTACTTTTTGGCACTGGGGTTGAAGCTTCTGAGCGGCGATCAAATATCGTTGACTTCGAAGTCAGCCAGCCCCTGTGTTCTTAAGGAACTCGCTTTCTTTTATATGACAGCCAAATATACGTAACCCTTTCATTCTGGCACACTTCTGTATTGCAAAACACTTGGCCTCCTTGCCGGGTATAAGATAAGCGAGCAAGCGGGTGAAGGACTAGATCAGTAATTTTTTCGTTCCCCACCCTTTATTACGTACCTGGTAACACGACGTGGTATGTGCAAAGAAAAAGCAAGGTGGTGGGGTCAAAAATCCAACCCCCAGATGTTGATGGATTTACCGTTTTTGACATCTGAGCATGAATCAACCGTGAACGATGCTTTTGTCTGTGGACACGAGGTGATTTCGAACAAAATAAGCGATTCAAATACAATTTGCCGCAATTATTTCAATCGGTAAACAGATTGCGACTGTTGAGATGCAGTGAGATTGCGCAGGGAAGGTGGAATTGCACTTTGATATGGAGTCTAGAGAAATGAAGTAGGGTGCAGAATATTTTAAATATATTTAATTTATAATTTTATAGCTAGTGCAAAGTAGTTTATTATATATATATATATATATATATATAATATATATATATATATATATAATATATATATATATATATAATATATATATATATATATATATATATAATATATATATATATATAATATATATATATAATATATATATATATATATATATATATATATATATATATATAATATATATATATATATATATATAATATATATATATATATATATATAATATATATATATATAATATATATATAATATATATATATATATAATATATATATATAATATATATATATATATAATATATATATATATATATATATATATATATATATATATATATATATATATAATATATATATATATATAATATATATATATATATATATATATATATATAATATATATATATATATATATATATATATAATATATATATAATATATATATATATATATATATATATAATATATATATATATATATATATAATATATATATATATATATAAAATATATATATACATAATATATATCTATATATATATATATAATATTATTATTATTATTATAATTTAGTTGGCAGCTAAAGCAATGTTTTAGTAATAAGTTAGCGCAAAATATTTTATGCATTGATAATTTAGCAACTACTGCAATGCTTTAGTAATAAGCTGGTGCAAATTCTTTTATAGTTAATTATTAATAATTGTTACTAAGCCATAGTGAGATATAATGAAAAATAATACTTTACTACTTTACCAATGAATCAGTGTTATCAATCAGAAATGGTCATAAACGTGTTCTTACAGCAAAATCTCAAGATTTTCTACTTTTATTTCAAAATAGTTTTTGTGTTCTTTCACGTGTAACTCGTGATCAAATTAAACTCGCCTGAAACTTTTTAAATAAAAGACTGGTATTTCAGTTAAGTTATTACCTTTGCTTTAGCAAATAAAAAACAAAAAAAATGTTTATTTTATTGTACAAAAATATTTAAATGGATATTTATACCCAATTATCTAATTAAAGCCCCAAAACTGGAAATAGGCAAAATTCCAATAATTAAACACAATGAGATCAATAATCAAACACGGATGAAATCTTTGTTCAGCTCTAATATTATTCAAACTGAGTCCTTTCAGAATAGATTATATTGCGTGCAATAACATGTAAAAATTTCAGAAATGAACATCACTTTATAAATAAAAAATTATAATACACTTTGTGCGCAGGATAGGAAGAACTTGAGCAGTTTATTTTATTTATAGGATGAACTTGAGCACTATTATTGTGTGTTTTGTGCAGCTTTATAAATTAATTTTCAATAGCACTGGTGTATTTGAAAAGGAATTGACCCCCCCTCCCCTCCCCAAATGATGTTTATCAGGATCCACCATTTTGCCATCACAAGGCTGACCATCTCTACGTACGGTATTGCAGTGACGTCAGAAGGAAACGTGGGAGATCGTTATCACCATTTACTAAGCAATTACCACATTGGAAAACTAGAATTAGAACCACTATTCGATTCTCAGCCTTTCCCCTTTGATATCCTGGTAACGGTCCATGCAGTGTTTGATATATTCATTATGGTATTATATAATGGGTTCGTCTTTTCGTATCCACACTCCGTGTGCACACAAACGTTGGTAATCCTTTTATCTAGGTACGCGCCTGAACGCAGCGTCGCTCTTGCCACGCGTAATAGGAAGAATAGCGGGCGGACTTGTGAAGAAAATAAAACAACACCATAACAAAGTCGGGCGGCAGCCACCCCAGATTTATTACTATCCACATAAATCAGAAATATAATGGAGCTGTTGCCTGTTCTTCCCCAATTCTTCTCCCACTTCTAGTTTCTCTGGCGAGCGCTCTGTGTTTACACAGCCCCGTTATGTTTTGCTCTTCGTGTCATGGTGAGGAGAAAATATGTATGGTGTGCGAGAAATAAGATCCTTGGGTTTTGTCTAAATGTTTGTGCTACCCTTGACACAGGCCCCTCAAGATATAGTAAATGTGTCAACGAGCGGGGAGACATTTGGAAAAGGGTGTTTTTATGGCTGTCATAAATGTTATCTGCATTTATTTGGATTGCTCTCCCGTTCCGGATGACAGCATCCATCGATCATGGATTTGGTAGATTGAATCTTTCAACATTAAACCTATCGAACATTTTATTAATAATTGTAATGTTGATGTCGGGCTAAATTGGTTTATATATTGGAAATACTGGAAACGCAATTGCTGATCATTTTGCTAAAATTGCGGTTGATTGTGGTATTCCAATTGGCGTCCCTTTTTCCTGGTCTCTTATCTCACATTTGTAAGCGTGGCTTTTAGCATAAATCTATATATTGAAACAAAAATAAACACCGTTTTTGTCATATCCTCTCTTGTCATTATTACAAAAAAAAAATCGACGACCCAAACCCTCTCGAGCCCATATGGGGTCGCGACCCAACGCAATATAGAAGATGCACCACTGCAGTAGACGATATCTGCAATAGTAGAAATAGAGCCCACTATGTATCACAATTTTGCGAGCTTCTATGGGGTCCGCGAAATTCAGTGCTATATATACTATAAGAGAAGTGCATACAATCACGAAACCGTCCTTGGATGCTGATATCTGCAATGAAAGTACAATCCTAATTTTGGTAACACCCTTTACATATGTTGTTTCTGCGTGCGAGTATGCATTTATTTCATCAGTGTTGTACTCTTAAGGGCTCGATTAAGACCCTGGAGCAGAACCTGCTTTATGCACAGTCCACGGATGTGGGTAGCCCCACATTTTGTCATAATAGTCTGAAATTTCTAAAAAATTTTAAAATAAATGGAAATATCAGTGACACGTAAGAAAATTTCAACAAAATAATTCAATATATCAGCAAAAATAATGTGTGATTCAGAATATTTAGTAATGGTGCCCCAAAATGAAATTTGGCCCTAGACAATAAAGAACGAGTTGTATAGCTTTAAAAAAAAATTACCTATCTTAG
The DNA here is from genome assembly GCA_951213105.1 of Amaurobius ferox. Taxonomy (NCBI): domain Eukaryota; kingdom Metazoa; phylum Arthropoda; class Arachnida; order Araneae; family Amaurobiidae; genus Amaurobius; species Amaurobius ferox. The sequence goes on from OX578136.1 coordinate 112,431,922, forward strand.
ATTAATTTATATAATTTAATTCATAAAGTAAAATCGTTAAACTTTTTATCAAAAATTTTCAATATATTTTATTATATAGAAGGCCACGAAAACTATTTATCACGAAATATTCAATAAAACGTAGTATATAATATTAAACTAATTTCTATTCATTAAGGGAAAAAAATTCTTTCAAGACACTAGAAGAATTTTGATCATGCAATAAATATCAATTCCCTCCCCTCTTACACACATGAAAATTAGTCCTTGTATTCATAAAACGCTTATTCACATTCAAAATACTGTGACATGGTTGTTGGAATTCTTTTAAATTTGATAAAAACAGAGAGGCTGATTATGACTTACATTTACTGTTTGTCTACCAGGCAAATATTGCCATTTTTCTGTTCGATGATAATACAAATTATATTCGCGGTGTCACTTTATATATTTTCAAGAGATGATGCAACTAACAGCCGAAGATGTAAACGCATAGGAGCTAGGTATGCTTTCTGTCAAACGAACTACTGGAGTACTTAGTTTATGTTTAGTTCTGCAGTGGGGGGGGGGGGGGGTAGTGATTTGGCTTTCAAACAAACGCAAATACTCTTTTCAGCTGTCACCGGTAGTTTGATTAGAACAACTCAAAATAAAGATGCTATGCAGAGGTGACTGTTTCTGCACCCAGTTATGCAATCAGTTGTAGAAACGCTTAAAAATAGTATAGGTAATATAGATATTTAAACTAGAATTTTAAGAGCTTTAAAGCCGAAGAAATATATATTTTCCCCTATAAATACTTTCACAATTGTGCATTGTTACTTTCTCTGCAATACACGATAATGCATTGGGAAAGCATTGGAATCGTGTCGAAAATTGCAACTGGAGTTTTCGACGGATCTACACGTTTTGGAACCTCTAGTACACTAAAAAACTATTTTTAGCGTCACGTATGTGTGTGTGTCTGTCTGTCTGTGTAATGTATGTATCCACTGTAACTCAAAACGAATGGACCAAATTTTATAGGTAAGTCACATGTGGGATACCCTGGTGCCGATTAGATTTATTACGATTCGGGAAAGAAGAACCTGCCTTTTTTTACGAAATGCCAAAATATAAAATAAAAGACTGCGTATGCTCAAATATTTCAATTAAATGTTTGTTTTATACGTAATTTTTGACGCGAAAAAGAATAAGACCAACCCCAGTACTCTAGAACTAACCGTTCTCGATATATATATATATATATATATATATATATATATATATATATATATATATATATATATATATATATATATATATATATATATATATATATATACTTTTTTGCAAAAAACAAAACAAAACGAAGCACCCTTAAAAAATAATCCAACCACCTCAAAATTTCGCATGCAAATTCCTTTATGCCAAGTATGCAAATTATTAAATTGCAAGGCCAATGAGCGTTAACTTGGGTCATAGCGCGCGTTTCTACTGCGCAACTAGCATCCTATAAAACAGGTTAAAAGTGTGGACGGTTTATCATTGCTCGTTATTGGCGTTGCAGTACCGTGGAGATACAACCAATAGTGCCGTTACGACTTTGCCGAAGACCTTATCAGCAATTAGACGAGTTCGAGCGTGGTCGTATAGTCGGAATGCTTGAAGCTGGCTGGTCGTACCGAGCAATAGGCCGCCACCTGCACCGAACATACACTGCTGTGCAAAGGTGCTGGCACCAGTGGTTGCTGTAAGGAACTCATCGGCGGAATGACGGCTCTGGAAGGCCAAGGTGCACGAAAGCGAAGTAAGATCGGATGATTGTGCGACAGACCCGAACTGGCCCAACGGCATCATTGTCCGCCATCCAACGTGCGACAGCCTCTTCCATACCACCCGTGGTACCTTCCGCCATCTCACGGCGCTTGGCTGAGGTGGGGTTACGTTCACGGCGGCCTTTAAGACGCCTGCTTTAACCCCACAACACCGACAGCATCTTTTGGAGTGGTGTAGCCGAGCATTATGGCTGCCAGCAGGCCAGTGTTTAGCGATGAATCACGTTTCAGTCTTTCAGCAGATGACCATCAAGTACTGTGTGGAGGCTCCAAGGCCAGCGGTCTTAATCAGCCTTTGTTTTCCACATGCATATAGCCTTTACCCCTGGCGTGATGGTGTGGGGTGCTATCTCTTGCGATAGCAGGTCACTCCTAGGTCATTCTGCGTACAACTTTAACAGCTCAACAATATGTTAATGAAATCCTGCGTCCGTTTGCGTTACCTTTCATGGTACGTTATTTTGGGGCCATTTTCCAACAAGATAATGTCACACCACATACGGCTCGCGTATCTGTGAACTGTCTCCATGCTGTTGATACTGTTTCTTGGCCAGCAAGGTTACCAGACTTTTCATTAATCGAGCATGTATGGGACATGATAGGCCACCAGATTCTGGTTCCCCGAAATGTAGCAGATCTGGAGCAACGATTGAGGAATGTCTGACAGAATGTTTCGCAGGATGAAATTAAGAAACTTTATCACTCCTTACCTAGACGTATACAAGCATGCATTGCCGCCAAGGGAGGGGAGGGGGGTTCACCAATTACTGATTTGAAAATTCAATGTGCAATTGCTAACCATTGAATGCGGCCTTGATTTTGTAATCATTTCATTACCTGTGTATGAGCTGCACGCATATTTAATATCAATGAAAACAGTCACTTTCTTCATGTTGAAATGAAGATCGTTATAGAATTTCTCAAATGCTTAAATGTGAAAATTCGGAAAACTTCATTTTTAACACTTTACAACATAGTTGAAAAGTGTTTATTAAAACTTTGTTCATTCTGTCTGTCTGTCCGTTCGCAAAATAACTGCCATAAAAATGTCTTTATGAAAATAAAATTTTAGTATGTTGTTCAGACGGTCTGTGGGACCTATGGGGATATAAAAGAACAATATCACCCAATTAGATTTGCATTGAACCCTGGTTGAAAAAATGAAATACATTGAATTTTAGGGGACCTAATTTTTTAAATATTTTTTAAACGAATTTAAATTTCACAAATTGCTTCGAAAGTTTTAATTATCCCATAAGAAATATAAAAAATATTTCAGCAAAATATATTCGGTAGTTTTTTTAAATAAAAATTAAAATAATAATTACACCCATATCATATGAAGAAATCACGTGACCCACTTCAAAATAAAATATGGCATCCATCTTGTGTCAAAATCGTGATTTTTAAGTTCTTTTTAATTTATATTTAGTGTTGTATCCGTCGTAAAATCGCTGTATTTTTACTTAATTTCTGTGCATCCATAATCTGAAATAACGCAATTGCAATATATTTAAGAGTTTAAACGATCGAAGCCTAAACGATCGAAGATTAGATATTAAAGACTAAGAGTTTAAACGATCGAACTCTTAAACGATCGAAGTTTAAACGATCGTGTAAGAGTTTAAACGATCAAAGCCATCCATCTTGTGTCAAAATCGTGATTTTTAAAGTTCTTTTTAATTTATATTTAGTGTTGTATCTGTCCTAAAACCGCTTTATTTTTGCATAATTTTTGCGCATCTGTATTATGAAACAACGCAATTAGAATATATTTGAGTTTAAATGATCATCAAACTTTGATTATTTCTACAACGAAGCTTAATTTTCACTTATTGGGAATGTAAACACATGAAGCTGTAAGATGAGTTGTATAAGAATTGCTGAATTTCTTTAATGTAAAATTATTTAGCTCTGGAGTCTGCAATATAACTGATATGAATGATTTTTCATATCAGTTATATTGCAGACATTGATTTTTCATAGAGACACAGACTTTTTCGATGAAGTTTTATTTTAAGCATAGAGTTAAATTATTTTTACCTCCATGGTTTTAAGCTTTTAAGTAAAATCAATTATTGTAGTGTTGTGGTGAATGAGAGGAATGGAAAAAATTGTATGAATGAAATATTTACTGTTTTTTCATAGAGAGCCAGGCGATTTCTTTGATGTCATTTGAATAAAGTTCATTTTTTTCAATGAAGTTTTATGTTTTCAAATGTAATAAATTATTGTAGTATTGTGATAATTTTAAAAATATTACCGCTGAAAGTATCGCATTTTAAAGATGTTTAAATGAAATTGCATAGCAGTTGGAAAGTGTTTCATAAGCAATGCTTTATGCATGATTGATCTTTTCTCTTTATAAGTTTAATTTTGAATAAATAAAGCTCCACTCAAATAAACTTTATCCACATGAAATTTATCTTCGGTTCTATATTTAGCATAAAATTTATGTATTTTGTTTTTCATTTCTGTAGTATAGCTTATTGTTGCAGTGAATCGTTATGCTTGTGATATGCATAAAATATGGCACATTTTTTTTTTACTTTCCTTATATACATAATGTATAAGGAAAGTATTGTGACGGGGTCGAAAATTCGAATTCGAGTTTTCGACGGGAGAGCACGTTTCAAGCATCCCTGATCACGCATCAAACATTTTTGAGGTGATGTCTGTGTGTGAGTGTGTGTGTGTGTGTGTGTGTGTGTGTGTGTGTGTGTGTGTGTGGAAACGATATATCACGAACGAATGGGGCGATTCGAATGACATTTGATACAAAAATCACAATCCGTGAATACTGGAAGCCTATTGTTTTTAAACGTAATTGAATGTTCAGAACCCCCCTAAATTTTCGAGTTACATTTTGAAAAAATCATCAAAAAATCCAAACCTTTAATTAAGTTATGCAAATAGACATTACTTATGTAATTTTTCCTTAGGAAACGATTAACATAAACTTTAGAACGCTAGAACGAACCGTTCTCGAGATATTGCACATTTTTTAAATAAATTTATCAAAATATCCCATAAATTTAAAAAAAAAATTAACTGTTGAGAAACATGTTCACTTTTCATATGTAATATCATGTGATAAATTTGTTGATTTAATTCTCGTGGATCTAGCTCGTTCCATTCATAAGAAAATATACTTTGAGTAATACTTTTGTGTTTGAATGCCATAATCATTTATCTGCTATAAGAATAACTTATATCTCCGTCCATAACGCTTTGCAAGATTTTGGCGACGAATTTGGCGGAGTGTCGCCAACTTGGCGACTTTCTTAAATGTTGCCAAATTAACGGAAATTTTGCGAAATGCATAAAAATGACGCTAAATCAATGAAAATGACGACTCATTGACGAAAATTCAATGATTGAAAAAAATATAAGTATCTACTATAAGAATAACCTGGTTTTTTTTGCTGTAAAAGTAGTAAATTTATTGCATTATATAAGGAAAGTCATGTTCTGCCCACATCAGATTTTTTAATTTGTAAATCGCATATTTCTTTAAAAATATTTATTTTATTGTATACTGATATATTTATTTCTCTTTTTAGGTAAGATATTTTTCTTTGGATGTTACTGAAGTGAATGCTGATTATATAAATGACTTTTACTCAAGGGGTTTGTTTGAAAGTTTTGCAAAGAGTTTAGCTCAAGGTAATTGTAATTATTTTGCTTAATTAGTGGTCTATTTCTTAAATATAGGAGATTACAGTAGTTCCTGAAAACCAAAGTAACCAGTAACGTGCGTTTATTGACGATCCGGGCAATGGCGTGTAATTCGTTCTAGATTAAAAACAAATCTGATGTGGGCAGCACACGACTTTCCTTATATAATGCAATTAATTTACTACTTTTAAAGTGAAAAGAATAGATTATTTTTATAGTAGATATTTATATTATTTCCAAGATATTGAAATTTCGGCAACGAGCCGTCATTTTCATTGATTTAGCGTCGTTTTTATCCATTTTTCGTTAATTTAGCAACATTTAAAAAGGGCATCAAGTTGGCGACATTCCACCAAATTCGTCGCCAAAATTTCGCCAAGCTTTACTGACGGAGAAATAAGTTATTCTTATAGCAGATAAATGACTATTGGTGTTCAAATACAAAAGTATTATTCAAAGTATTTTTTTCATGAATGGAACGAACTATATCCACGAGAATGATGTCACCAAAATTATCGCATGGTATTACATATGAAAAGTGAACATGTTTCTCAGTAGGAAATATTTGTTTTTAATTTTATATGACGTTTTGATAATTTTTTGAAAAATGTACAATTTTCTCGAGAACGGTTCATGCTAGCGTTCTAAAATTTATGTCAATCGTTTTCTAATGAAAAATTACATCAGAAATGTCTATTTGCGTAATTTTATTAGAGGTTTTGATTTTTTGACGATTTTTTCAAAATTTCACTCGAATATTTAGGGGGGTTCTGAACATTCAATTGCGTATAAAAACAATAGGCTTCCAGTGTTTACGGATTGTAATTTTTGTACCAAATTTTGTTCGAATCGGTCCATTCGTTCGTCAGTTATCGTCTCCACAGACTCACTGACACACACACACACACATACTTTCACACACACAGACATCACCACAAAAATGTTTGATTTGTGATCAGGGATGCTTGAAACGTGCTCTCTCGTCGAAAACTCGAATTCGAATTTTCGACCCAGTCACGATACTTTCTTTATACATTATGTATATAAGGAAAGTAATAAAACATCACAAACATTGCCTTCTTGTCATGCGAACTAGTTTGTCTAAATTATTTACAAAACTGGGGGAGGTATTTACATTAAAATACAAAATCTACCTTTTTATACTGTACCTTTAGAAAATATATATAAAACTGGGGGAGATATTTGCATAAAATTACGAATTCTAACTTTTTTTACCGTATCTTTAGAAAATATGTACAAAACTGGGAGAAGTATTTGCATAAAAATACGAAATCTAATTTTTTATACTGTAGCTTTAGAAAATATTTACAAAACTGGGGCAGGTATTTGCATAAAATTACGAAATCTAACTTTTTTTTTCCGTATCTTTAGAAAATATTTACAAAACTGGGGGAAGTATTTGCATAAAAATACGAAATCTAATTTTTTATACTGTAACTTTAGAATACAAAACTGGGGGAGGTATTTGCATAAAAATACGAAATCTTAACTTTTTTACAGTACCTTTAAAAGATATGTACAAAGCTGGGAGAGGTATTTTCATAAAGATATAAAATCTAACTTTTTATACTGTATCTTTAGAGCAAAATACCCTATCACTCGAGATATTTTTTTATAAATTCAATGTAATAATTACTTAGTGTGGCATCTGTACCTATAAAATCAAAGCGTGGGAAATAAAATAAAATTTCTGTCTTACACTGAAAAATTACGCTCAAGCAATTTTTAAAAGAGTTTAGGAACCACCAACAAAATAAATCTTAACTATACAAAGCTGCACAAAACCAGGTGCATAATTAAAAAATATGCCGATAGGAGTTGTTTATCCACGTCGATAGGGAAGTTTGGGTATGCCATGATAATTCCATCCTCCTAGGCCCACGTGCGAAAAACATTATTACTATCATAAATGATAAGAGAAAAGCATGTTAAACACGTTTTTCATAATTCTTAGCACATGGATGACTGCAATTTTACGTTTTAAAAATATCTGAAAAACAATAGTTCGAGCCAGACGAGAAGCAAAGCCACTTTTCAAGAAGGGCAACCAACGCTTTAGATAACAAAATATGCTATGGTCGGGTTTGTGCTCTATCCCAGGTGTTAAGAAAAGACATGGACCAAGCCAGTAACTCGATAAGTTTTAGGGTTATCGTATACTTTTTATGCAAGTATATAGGAAACTCCTATGACGCTACACGATGACGCAACTTTAGGGGACTGGCCCCATTTTTAGTCCGTTCCTAAGGCTATCTTGCTTCATATTATAGATATAGGAAAAGTTGAGCGTTTCAAATTTAGTACTGAGAATTTTTGTTCCCTGCAAAAGATGGGAAAATAACTCTCTAAATAACGATTTTAAAACGGACAATTTTATGCATTTAAATGTGTAGAGACGTTGGAAAACGCGCGAATCTTATTACACGTGTGCAAGAATGCACCGCTGCTGAAAGAAAACAGTTTGTGTATAATAAAGCCAATTTTATTCTGCCACATTATCTAAATGTTCGATTTTATGGGGGGGGGGGGGAGTTAGCTTGTATACGCTGGTTTTTAAAGTTCTTTTTCATATTTTGTCAGGAGTGGTGAAAAAATTCGTTGTACTAATTTTTCACAACTTTGTAGTTTACTTTTCTCCCCTAGCGAGATACCCCCCCCCCCCTCCCTTCCGTACCCCTAAAAAAGAGCGGTCAGTCCCTCTTAAAGTTGTCTCATTATATAGCGCCATTGGGGTTTCCTCCTGTACTTGCATAAAAAATATGCTAAAACCCTAATACTTATCGAGTTACTGACCTGGTCCACGACTTTCTTTGACACTCTATATACTGTCTGGACAGGCCGTATAAAAGTCAAAATTTTGACACGTGCAAACCTCTAGTTTCCAGACTTCATTTCCACAAATATAGTGTCCGATTTGGCATGGCATCGATCGATCTTGGCTCTCTGCCTGCTTGTCTCTTGAAACATGGAGATTTTCCAGAGAAAACACCGCGAATCCGTACACACCGACACTCACTGGGAATCTGCCGAAAGATTCTCTGCACATCGACTGCCCTGTTGACAAATCATGGAACTCCTGCTTCATCTCTCTATTCGAATATAAAGATGTTTCGAATACAAAGATGCTTTTCGATTCTTGGGATCTGCCTTAAGGATTTATTTAGTTGGATTTTAGAATATGTCTAGGACGTATTTGGTACTACTATAATGTAAATGTAATAAATTTGTGGAACTGTTAATATCTAGTTTTTTCTTCGCATTTAAAATATTACTTTGAGAATCCATATGTTTAAAATATTACGTTGAGAATCCATTGCATTTTACGTTAATTTATTTTACAAGAATGTGCAAAATATTGATTTGTGTTATTGATTTAAACTTAACACTCGATCGGAATTAAAAATCGAAGCCGGGCATGCTGAATTACAGCCAGACGCTCTTCCAACTGTACAATTCTTGCCATGTTAGGAATACTATTGAAATACCTTACATTCAACCAAGGTACTTTAAACATACCCCTTCATATTCAACCCTTCGAAGACCGTAGTTATCCTAGAGGGGGGGATTCGAAGGTCTGCAGATTTTTGGGCGGATGATTGGCATCCATGTTGGGAGTCCCACAGAATAGAGCAGTACTGATAAAGTTTTGTTAGAGTTCTCGGGCAAGCTGCCAAATTAGGGGCGGCCGTTGGAAAATAAAATTGTGTTGTTTAAAGTGAGAATGACTTTAAAGGGCGTCATTTCTGCTATATATATATATATATATATATATATATATATATATATATATATATATATATATATATATATATATATAAGATATAAAATATAAAAGTGAGAGTAAAAATGGAAAAAGAGGGAAGGCTTAGCGAGATGCTTACTTAAAGGCGGTAAGGGGTTGTGACCAACGAGTTAGTATATACTGCCTCCATGGTTGTGACCTTACACCCCAGTTGTCAACATGCATGTCTCAAATGCCGCGGCATTTGAGACATGCATGTTGACAACTGGGGTGTAAGGTCACAACCTTAGAGCAGGAATAAGAAGATTCTTATTCCTGCTCTAAGGTCACAACCCCTTACCGCCTTTAAGTAAGCATCTCGCTAAGCCTTCCTTCTTTTTCCATTTTTACTCTCACTTTTATATTTTATATCTTATATTGGGCATACTATTTATTGCTGCCTAGCGCATATATGCTATTTCACTTCAATATCTTTCATTTTTTACTTTTTATATTTATATATTTTATATATTATATATATATATATATATATATAATATATATATATATATATATATATATATATATATATATATATAATCAATTTCATCATAATAACTGTTCCAATTCTTATTGTGTAATATCATTTAAGCATCCTATTTATAATTCCATAAACTTTAAGAATTTATTTAATCAATTTCATCATTTATTGCCTGTAAAGGATTTGAATGTTACTAAAACTTTTAAATATAACAAGCCTATTGGAAGAACCATTTTTAATTACAATGCAATTTCAAAATCTCTCTCAGTCGACATAGATTCCTCAACAAATTTAGATGGTGAATGTATTTGTAATGCTGATAATTATGCTGAATTTATAAATCCACACTTGGGTCATATAGTTACTGGAGACTTAGCCATTGTAAAAGATAAATCTTTAAGAACTATAATGTCATTTGGCACTAAATTCAGGCTACCTTCATGTAATAATTCTAAACAAGTGTTAAAGTCAATCAATCTGGACCTTGATAAATTTATTTATGGATTAGCTTCTAAATATGCTCAGCCTTTAGAGGCATTTAATATGTGGAAATTTACTATTTTAAGATCTATTAAAAATACCATTTGTAGTATTAATTTATCTAGATCCATATATAATATGGATAATATAAAGCATTCTGTTAATGATTTACATAGATCTTTTGTTATTACTTATGTAGATAAAGCCTCTAATAATTATGCTATTATTTGTAAAAAATTCTATATTCAATATCTGCTAGATTATTTAAAAAATAATAGTCTATTTAAAATTGATTCACACTCTCTTAATAGTATCAAATTGAAAATTATCAATATGTATAGTGATTTAGATATTAATAATAAATTTTTGACATTTCCATATATTGTGCTTATACCTAAATTTCATAAAAATCCTATTAAATTTAGAACTGTTACTAGTGGTCATAATTCATACTCTACTACTGCTAGTAAATTATTACTAAATTATTTAAATGTACTAAATAGCAATTTACGAGATTCTGGTGATAGCTACATTATTCTAAATAACAGTAAGGAATTAAAAAATAAATTAAAAACGCTTGGTAAAATAATAGGATTTCAAACTTTTGATTTTAAAGATCTATTTAATAATATTAAGATCACTGATCTATATGATGTCATTTTAGCTTTATATAATGCTTATATTACTAAACATTCTAATCTTACAAAATTTACCAATTTTCCTAAGCTTCTCCATTTTGTTCTTTTCAATAATTATATCTTTCAAGGTAATAAATTATACTTACAAGTCTCAGGTGTTCCACAAGGTGGCTGTAGTAGCAGTATGTTAGCTAATTTATACCTATATCATTATGAAAAATTCTTTACTTCAACTGATTATAAAATTTATAGATATGTAGATGATCTGATTTGTCTTGTATTTACTGATAACTATGTCATAGATATAGATTTCTATCCGGATAATTTGGAATTAATACCTAATGAAACTTCTATTAGTAATAATGTTTATTATTTGGATTTAAATCTAATTATAGAACCTGCTCATGGGATAGTTACTAAATTATATGATAAAAAAGATTTTTTTAAATTTAATATTAATAAATTATTACCTTTTAATTCCTGCAACTCGATTCAATTGTTTAGAAATATTATACTTAATCAACTTTTTAGAATTTATAGATTATCAGATAAAAAATTTCATGCTTTGCACATTAATAACCTCAAAATTACCAGTAAAATGTATCAATATCCTGCATATTTAGTCAATAGTATAGTTAATAAGTTTCGATTAGCCTAAAATTCTCATATTCTCCCCTTATTAACTTATTTTAGCCGTACTTCTTCATTCTCCTGCAATTATATTTTTATCTCGAAGCTTTAACAGTTGAATAACTCATTTTATTGCTTTTGCGCAGTACTGTTTTTATTACTCTCTTTGGCAACAGCAAATCACATCTTTTCATTTTGGCATATGGCAACGTTGATCCAGTCATATTTTGCTCGTCATGGTTGCGCTGAAGAGGTGATTTTTGAGGTATTTATGTTTCCTTTATTGTTCCAATCTTTATGCTTGTCGTCCATATAACGCAAGTTTATAGATAAAATCTATCTTGTGTTTCAGAAACAAGCATTTTTGTGTTCATTTCGAAAAGATATATGGACCCGACGAGAATTTTTTCGAAATGAACTTTTCGTAAGCCTAATCTCGTAAGCCTAAATCTCCTCCATGTGCAAGCTTTTTTGCTTGATTTTTTTGTTTTCTTATTTGCATTCCTCGTTTTTGAAATTTGTTGATTGTCTTTGTCCTTATGACTTGCATTATGCTTTATTATTTCCTCTTTTTGTCTTAATTTCTTTGTATTTGTAGAAAATTTTGGAATAGTGTATTATGAGTTACTACATACATTCTAACTTTGGATTTAATAATTTATTTTTATATATATATATATAACCAATTTTCAAGGCTGAGAAGGAAATGCATTTTTTAAATACTACAAAATACTTTCGAAATCAAATGTAAGGGGAACAATACAAAATACGTACATTCCGTAGAAAAGAAAATACAAAATACATACAATTATATTTATTGGAAAGTTAACAGGGTCGTAGCATTACAGTGCGTGTAAGACAGTGACTTGCAAAACTTTCTTGTATTCCTTCCATCTTCCTAGAACAACACTTGGTCGGAACTGGACAAGGTCCACAGATAGGCAATGTTGTTCGGTTAGGGAGAAATAGAATTATTTCTTGTGACTACTAGCAGCACAGACTAATAGTATCCTGTGACTAGCAGGATCGTTCACCCCAGGAAACGCATATTTTACTGAAGAGGAATAAAGGAAAACAAGTATTTTATATTCGTTTTTCATGCAATCTGTAATTTAAATATATCAATACAATCATTCTTAATACTGTGGGATTTATACATTTAGTTTGGCAATAGAATACGAAAATATAGCAATTCATACTTGTAAAAGTTACAATTTAAGATTATATCCTGATTGACGTTAGTTTAAATTTAAGGAATTTAAGCAAATCACGAATATTGTAATATTAAATTCGTGAAATCTGCAGTTTCTAAATTTTTTGTTCTCAGAATATTTCTCACAGTTAATCTTCCATTAAGCTTGTGATCGATGTCGGTGTATTTCAAAGGCATAGAAGTTTTTAATTGTAAATTGCTCAGTGTTTTTAAATGAACATCATATTAGAAATAAAATATATAAATAAAATCACTTAGTTTAAAGTTAGTGTGATAGCACTTGGATTAAAAATACTTTAAATTTGACTATTTTTGTCTGGCAATAACGGATTTTTCCGTAATAAATAAAAAATTCGTGCCAATGCGGCTCATTTTAAGTATCTATTTTCAGCAGTTTTCTTTTTTTTTTCTACTTTCCTACTTTCATCACTTATAATATAAGAAATATAAATCAATTATTCATACTTGAAACTACTTGGAGCTATAACTGTAGTCTAGGAAAATTATAGTTCTGAGATTTTTTTTTTTAATTTTTATTTTTGAGGAATTAGAATATATAAATTGGTAAAAATAAGCAAACCGCACTGCACGATGTAAGCAGAACGAGAATAATCAATTACAATTACAGTACTGTAGCAGTTTCTTCTTTTGAGTTGAAAATAAAAGTAGACAAAATCAAATAGACTGTTAAACATTGTTGCACTTGTCATCAGAAATGGTATTTAAATGGCATGTTGCTGTAAATAAAGACTATTTCACAAGAAATAATATACGTACAGTTTTTAAGCTTTGTTAGAACATTTTTTTAATATATAAGGTACGTTTCAGAAATTTAAAGAAATTAGTATTTCCTGTAGGTTTTTTCTAATATTTTGCATTTCAAACTCTCGAATTATGGTTCGTAATCTGCGTGTTTTTTTCTATTTTGAAGTTGTAATGCAAGATATTTTGATTTCAACTTTTTATCTTTTTCTTCTAAATTGTCAATTTTAAGTACAATTGGTTCTTTAACTCCAGTTTCAAAATCCCCCCCCCCCCCCTGTCTCTATAAATGTTTCTGCTAATTTATTCTGTTCCCTGCTTTCTTATGTAAATTTACATTCAGATTTTACGACCTGGGCTTAATCCATTGGACACATCATCTCTAAGCATCTGCGAAGGAACAGCAGTTTTCTTTAATTTTTACTTTCCCTGCAATACATGGTAATGTATAGGGAAAGTATTGGAATTATGTCGAAAATCGCAACTCAAGTTTTCGACGGATTTACACGTTTCAAGACCTCTAGAATACGAAAAAACCATTTTTAGCGTGACGTCTGTGTGTGTGTCTCTGTCTGTCTGTCTGTGCAGATTTTGTATCCACTCTAACTAAAAAACTAATGGACCGAATTTCACAAAATTTGGTAGGTAAGTCACTTGTGGGCGAGTCTGATGCTGATTAGTTTTGGGTACGATTCGGGATAAAAGAACCCGCCCATTTTTGCGAAATGGCCCGCAAAAGCTTGTATCCACTCTAACTGAAAAACTAATGGACCGAATTTCACAAAATTCGGCAGATGAGTCATTTGTGGGTCACCCTGGTGCTGATTAGATTTTGGTATCATTCGGAAAAAAATAACCTGCCTTTTTTGCAAAATGGTCCGCAAAAATCGTCAATATCTAAACTAAAGAACTACGTATGCTCAAATATATCCATTAAATGCTTGTTTAATACGTCATTTTTAGCGAAGAAAAGAATAAGACCAACCCCATTACACTAGGACAAGCCGTTCTCGAGATATTTTAGTTTTTCGTATTTTCTCTACGCCACCTTTGAAAATAAGTCCGGTTACCGAATGAGAACGAAAATAGAATTAAAAGTGAAATAAATTTAATTAAAATAAAGAAAACGTGGATATAAGTCTGCAGGGAAAGTCATGTGCTGCCCACATCAGATTTTGTTTGTTTTAAGCAAATTCAAAATCAAATTCAAAAGCCTTTTAAATCTCTTCTGAACACATAGTATGAGTTCTGAACACATAGTATAATTTGGGGGGGGGGGGGGGAAGGAGGGCAATGGCCACATCTTTGAAATCTATTGATTCATTGTTTCCGTATTTCCTCATGTTTATGAAAATTATGATACATAGTATGTTTCAAGATTTTGTTTAATCTTTTCCAACCTTTCTTTTTCTACTCTCAGGAAAAGTAATTTTTATGCCAACTTTGTACTTTTTGCATTGCTTAATCATGAATTAAAGAGGCAAATGTACGCAAATTGGCGTTATTTAGATTCGGAGGTATTCGGGTCAAAGAGTGACGTCATTGAGGCGAAAGAAGAGTGACCACTGCAGGTATAGCGGACCCCATAACCTGTTAACGTTCCATTAACCTTTGGAACTGGGGTTCATGGTTCAAACTCAAGCTTGCATAATTACTTTTTATGACCTGTACAATCATACTATACTCTTAGCATAGCTAACTTAAGTACACTGTAAAAGCTACGAGTACTTTTTTAACCCAGTTTTATCTTTATATGCCCATTATGCATACATTTACTACTAGATTTTTACAATGCGCATGGAATAAAGCATGCAATGGAATAAAGCATGGCCACGTGATGTCACACTCAAATTTTGCCCTTACATTTCAAAGCAAAATACTTGTATGTTTAGCAGTATGGAAATTTTCATTATTTATATATTAAAATTGTTTTTTTTTAGAAATTTACAATCGTTTAGATCCTAATTTTAGTAAGATTCATAGATATTTTTAATTTACAGGAAAACAAATTATTCACTTTCAATATATTCGTCGAAACATCGTTATGTACTTTTCCGTTCTCACTCGCATATATACTGCAGAATTTGCTATATCTACAAAACGCTAGTGGCAAAAATGAGTAGCATTGTACATTCACTTAAAATCACTTGAACAATTTAGCAAATGGAATTTTTAAACATATTGTTATTCAAGTTTTCTAAATAACTTGAGTAACAATATATATTTCAGCCGAAAGATAAGTTTCGATGTTTAATGGCTCTAGTTTTAATTTTTATTTGCCACCATTACCCGCTATGGTAAAAAATAATGCCCTTTCGCCCTTATGTTTCTGCGCATTCTACTACGCAAGTTGTTTATTTACGCTCGTGCCCATGCTTTATAGCCGATACTTGTAATGGCAGCAGGAAAACTGGTGTGCGGCTACTTTGCGAAGATCTTTATGGAGACCGACTAATGCAGTCCTCCAGCACAGCCTTATAATCTGACTGCTTGGTGCCACTGAATTTGTTGATCTCCACAGAGCGAGTTTTCTCGCCGCTTCGGCAGACGATGATTAGCCGAATATTTCAGAAATGAAGCTTGAATTTTCAAGAACTCAATTTTGCAACTTTTTCCAGTTTTCCGAAATTATCAGCAAAGCAACAGAAAAAATCTGATGTAGGCAGCACATGACTTTCCCTGAAGACTTATATTCACGTTCTCTTTATTTTAATTACATTTAATTCACTTTTAATTCAATTTTCTTTCTCGTTTGCTAACTGGACTCATTTTCAAAGGTGGCGTAGCGGAAAACAAAAAAACTAAAATATCTCGAGAACGGCTAGTCCTAGTGTAATGGGGTTGGTCTTATTCTTTTCTTCGTTAAAAATTACGTATTAAACAAGCATTTAATGGATATATTTGAGCATACGTAGCTTTTTAGTTTAGATTTTGACAATTTTTGCGGTCCATTTTGCAAGAAAAGGCAGGTTATTTTTTTCAGAATCGTACCAAAATCTAATCAGCACCAGGGTGACCTATAAGTGACTCATCTACCGAATTTTATGAAATTCGGTCCATTAGTTTTTCAGCTAGAGTGGATACAAACTTTTGCGGGCCATTTCGCAAAAAAAGGCGGGTTCCTTTATCCCGAATCGTACCCAAAACTAATCAGCACCAGACTCGTCCACAAGTGACTTACTTTCCAAATTTTGTGAAATTCGGTCAATTACTTTTTTAGTTAGAGTGGATACAAAATCTGCACAGACAGACAGACAGACACACACACAGACGTCACGCTAAAAATAGTTTTTTCGTATTCTAGAGGTCTCGAAACGTGTAGATCCGTCGAAAACTCGAGTTGCGATTTTCGACATGATTCCAATACTTTCCCTATACATTACCATGTATTGCAGGGAAAGTAAAAATCTGATGTGGACAGCACATGACTTTCCCTGCAAACTTATATCCACGTTCTATTTATTTCAATTAAATGTAATTCACTTTTAATTCAAATTTCGTTCTCATTCGGTAACCGGGCTTATTTTCAAAGGTGGCGTAGGGAAAGTACGAAAAACTAAAATATCTCGAGAACGGCTAGTCCTAGTGTAATGGGGTTGGTCTTATTCTTTTCGTCGTTAAACATTACGTATTAAACGGGCATTTAATAGATATATCTGAGTATACCAAGTTCTTTAGTTTAGATTTTGAAGATTTTTGCGGGCCGTTTTGCAAAAAAAGGCAGGTTATTTTTTTCCGAATCGTACCAAAATCTAATCAGCACCAGAGTGACCTATACGTGACTCATCTACCGAATTTTGTGAAATTCGGTTTATTAGTTTTTCAGCTAGAGTGGATACAAGGTTTTGCGGGCCATTTCGCAAAAAAAGGCGGGTTCTTTTATTCCGAATCGTACCCAAAACTAATCAGCACTAGCCCCGGCCACAAGTGACTTACCTACCAAATTTTGTGAAATTCGGTCGATTAGTTTTTTAGTTACAGTGGATACAAAATCTGCACAGACAGACAGACAGACACACAGACAGACACACAGACAGACAGACAGACAGACAGACAGACACACAGACACACGCACAGACGTCACGCTAAAAATGGTTTTTTCGTATTCTAGGGGTCTCGAAACGTGTAGATCCGTCGAAAACTCGAGTTGTGATTTTCGGCATGATTCCAATACTTTCCCTATACATTACCATGTATTGCAGGGAAAGTAAAAATGAGGAAAGGTTGCAGAATGTTTCACAGTGTATAGACGAAGATGAAAATAAAAAAAGAATATTTAAAAACTCTGAAAGAAAAGTAGAAATAAATCTAGCTCATGGCTCTATAAGTATAATATTTTTTATTGAAATATAAAAAAAAAATAAAAGTAGAATTTTGAATGTTAATTTTAGGAATCGGTTAATTTGAACTCAAACTATCATTTTTAGGCATGTTTTAACTATCAGCAGTGTTAAATACGTGAACTGTATTGTTTGACGGTGGCTCACAGCTTTCCTTATATACTTCCTAAGCCAGCCTTCAATTGTGAAAAATTTAACCTGGCGTGTTCTAATCTAAGACATTAGATTTACGTCAGTCAGACATTTTGTGCCTTGTCTACAAATTCAAAGCATCCAAGAACACAACTCAAAGCAGACGAAAATATAACTTGCGTGCGTTTTGAAACAGAGAAATAATGTTCTTAACGGTGTTCTTTTAAGGGACACAAAATTCCCCTGCGAATATGAAATGCTTCCCACGAACTGTTCCAAAAATACTCCACGCGCGCTCCAACAGCTCTGTATTCAAATGTTTTCTTTTGCATATCAGTTTCTGCACCAATTATGCGCGGCTGAAAAGTTCCTTCGCCTATAAGCTTTAGAATAATTTTTATACAGCTAGAAACTTTCAATAATATCGTTTTCGTTCGTGCATGTGTTCGCCGTGGAGTAAGTTTCAAAATAGATCTTTTTCCAATTAGCGCCCTCTTTCGGTCTTGTGCAGCGAATTTGCAGAAAAATGCAATTAGAATTTGATAGATTTTATTTGCAGCGCAGATAGTTGTTTGCGGAAACGTTGGTGCTGCTTAAGTTTACAGAAATATTTTATTCTTGCGCAAATATGGAGTTCATTAGTTGAAAATGTGATTCATTATTCAGTATATTTTTAGTTTCGTCGCTAAGTTGTAGGCGTTTTGCAGGGTTCACACGCTTGTGGTAGAATATGGTAAACCGGAATCTCCAGGGAAGTAACAGGAGCACATATGCGTATTAGGTCGGTCGGGAAAATAAGATTCTTCTATTTTTGCATTTTCCAAAAATTTCTAATGTCTCAAAACATATTCTGTTTAAATTTTATAAAAAACTACATAGACCTAACCTTTTAAGATTTATTGTGATTTCAGTTATCCTTCCCACCGCGAAGAAAACATACCAAATAAGATAATTCTATCTAGTTCTAGATTTTTTGATAACAAAGCCAGATATAAAGTTTCGTAAAAATTCATTAATATATAGTATAGCAGTTATGGTGTACACAAGAAATCGACCACAGACAGGCAGACGACAATCGCTTTAAAGTAAGCAAAATGTGTTCAAGAGGTCCTGAAACATATATTGGCTTAAACATCTCGAAATCGAAAATTTTCATGAAAACAATACTTTATACTGTATTCATTGGTATAAGGAAGTATAAATGAAACCGAATTTTCTTTCGGACAAGTTTTCTGGTGAAAAATAATAATAATAAATATATCGTTAGTAACAGCAATAGCAGTTAATTAAAACTTTAGTCTCAGAGACCTACGTTAGCTTTCTTCGTTAAAATAATTGAGATACAACAGCCAATGCAGCTAAGGTAGGGAAATTGCTCTCGTTTCAAAGACAAATCTGTAGTTTCTGTTGTCTCATTTGTCTTAAATAAATCTCTTTTTTGCTTTTGAATCTAGTTGATATAGTTTTGATCAACTATTTATGTTGTTAATAATGAACTTTTTTTTTTTTTTTTTTTTAAGATAACAGTTATTGAGTGTGTTCAAACTATAGTCACAAAGTAAATAATATTATTGTACAAGGTTAGTAGTTTTTGTTCTTTCTCTAGAAAAAAAGAGAACATTTACTTTTAGAAGATTTCAATTCAGATTGGACTACGTATAAGTTTAAAAAATCGAGCTATGCTGGCGATGACAGTTTAAAAAATTTCTAAATTAATTTCAATGAGAGAGTTTTTATAAATTTGAACATAATAATAATAAAAAGTTAATAAGTAAACATAATTTTTATTTTTGCTGAGTGCAATGACACTTGTACTACATACATCTGTGGTTCTAACTTGTGGTTAACTGACATACACTTGTGGTTCTAAAACATTTTAAAACTCCAGTCCTGTTTCATATGAATCTGGTCGAACGTAAATTAAAGTGGTCTACAGGACCTGGGTCGGAATGTGATAACATCGAACTTGGTCATATATATGTTGAATGTTGAAATTTTTGCCCTTGCAGGCCTTTATTTGAAACCGATCGGAGAAGAGTGTCAGACGATCTTAGGACTTGAAAGGCTTCCCTGTGATAGAATTCTCAAATCAAATAGAATATTTGAAAATTTCAGCACAGCAGCATTTATTAAGGTCCTCAAAAGCCCCCAAGGCCCATAATGTCTCATGACGGGCCCGACCTTGCGTAGATTGTTTGCTTGGTTGGGAAGTTTACCTGACCTCAGAAACACGAGGATGTTAGCTCTCTAACCCGAGATTCGATCTTGAATGCATGATCCCGTGAAGAACCTCCGTCCTCATTTTACGACCGCGTCCTGTTTTCAGAAGTCGCCAGATTGTCTCGATTTGCAATATTAACGCGGGCACTGTTCTGCTGTCAATTTAGTAATAGATTTCGTGGAAATTATAATTAATCACACAAAACGCTACACGTCTGAACCAAAAGGTATCAACCTAATCCGCACCTATCTGAACCGTGGTCGCGTTGCAGCCATGCGGCGTCTCAAAGGAAAGAATGAAATTATTCGTGTTTACAACCTTTGTAGCCGCGGTTGGCGCGTTTAGCACGATGACGCATTATGTCGCATTGTTTTTTTTTTTTTTTTTTTTTTTTTTTTTTTTTTTTTTTTTTTTTCTTTCTGCTGCGAAGTCGCGGCTCCGTTATCTGTGGATGTCTGAGATCCGGTCGCGGGGGTTCACTGCCCGCTGTGCCGCATGTGCTCTGCACTAGCACCGCACCAGGAAATAACTGCCTACACTGGGCTATTTGTTAGGCAGTGTTTCGTTGTCTTTTGCGACACAGTATTTTGTACCCTACTAAATCATGGCACAGCCAGGGCCGTAGTCAGCGACGAAATTGAAGAGGTGTTGGAGTAATATTCAAGTGGGATAGGGGAGTGGAGGGGCTCACTAAAAACACAATTAATCATTAGCATTTATAAACCATAAGAGTTACTATTACTTTCCTTATATACATAATGTATAAGGAAAGTATTGTGACGGGGTCGAAAATTCGAAATCGAGTTTTCGACGGGAGAGCACGTTTCAAGCATCCCTGATCACGAATCAAACATTTTTGAAGTGATGTCTCTGTGTGTGTGTATGTGTGTGTGAAAGTAAGTGTGTGTGTGTGTGGCAGTGAGTCTGTGGAGACGATAACTGACGAACGAATGGACCGATTCGAACCAAATTTGGTACAAAAATCGCAATTCATAAACACTGGAAGCCTATTGTTTTTATACGTAATCGAATGTTCAGAACCCCCCTAATTTTTCGAATAAAATGTTGAAAAAATCGTCAAAAACTCAAAACCACTAATAAAGTTACGCAAATAGACATTTCTTATGTAATTTTTCATTAGAAAACGATTGACATAAATTTTAGATCGCTAACATGAACCGTTCTCGAGATATTGCACATTTTTCAAAAAAATTATTAAAAAGTCATATAAAATGAAAAAAAAAATATTTCCTATTGAGAAACATACTCACTTTCATATGCAATACCATGCGATAAATTGGGGGACATCATTCTCGTGGATCTAGCTCGTTCCATTCATGAAAAAAGATACTTTGAGTAATATTTTTGTATTTGAACGGCAATAGTCATTTATCTGCTGTAAGAGAAACTTATGTCTTCGTCCATAACGCTTGGCGAGATTTTGGCGGAATGTCGCCAACTTGGCGACTTTTTGAAATGTTGCCAAATTAACGAAAATCTCGCCAAATGGATAAAAATGACGCTAAATCAATGAAAATGACGACTAATTGTCGAAAATTCAATATCTTGGAAAGAATATTAGTATCTACTATAAGAAAAACTTATTTTTTTAATGTAAAAGTAGTAAATTCATTACATTATGTAAGGAAAGTCATGTGTTGCCCACATCAGATTTTTATATATTTATAATCCATATAGCTACTATACATCAATATTAATATATAATAATTACAATTGATTTTAATGTAAGCATTAATTAGTAATAAAGCTGTTAATAATTTGTAGAAACATTCTGAAAGTAATATAAGTTAATGCTTAATACTAACTCTTATCTACTTATCAGTTGATTTTGATTCTATAATACATAATAGTGAACCCCCACAATAATACAAAAGTATCTTAAATACTATTGTCATAATTTTTATATATTTTTAAATTTAATATATAAATAAATTGATCATTAGTATAACCACAAATTCAGCTAAATTAAAAAATCTTTAAAACGAAGTAATTTATAAAAAAGTCTCAAAGAAATATTTTATGCAACATTTGAATGATATTTTAGATGAAATTTCCTATCACTGCTAAAAATTTAATATTTTTTATCAGAGGGGCTGAGTATACCTCTTGGAGGGGGGGGGGGGGGGACTTAGCCCCCTCTGGCTCCTGCCTGACTACGGCCCTGGGCACAGCAAGTATAGCTTTTATGTAAACCAAACCAACTGTCGGCCGATTCCGGCCCTCGAAGCGAATTTTTGTGGTCCATGATCTGTGTGCGTTTCAAGTAAACGACATATCTATGATATTAAAATAATTGCATTTATCAGAAATTGAAAACTGTAGATATTTAAGTATAATGAAACATTAAATTCAATGATGAATCGCACGTTTGGCGCGAATGAATGAACGCAGCAACTTTTGGATCGAACAGGTCAATTGACACTCTATCGATGCCGGAAGTGACCATGTGTGAGCACCTTTACGAATCCATACTTTTTTTTTTTTTTTTTTTTTTTTGCATTGTCAGTGACAGATTAATTACTGGAGACGGGGAATGATCCATAAAAAGAAAGAAAATTTGAAATTACACTGAGGGAGAAAATGCCTCGCACCAAAACTTTAAAAAATGTGAAATCTCGCAATCAAGGTTTAAAATTGATAGAAAGTTTACACGGGATAGTAGCTTTGAAACACGTTATTTTAGGCAGAGTTATCCACATTCATATTTACCGTATGATCATTCATGGACCGTACATATGTAGGTCAAAATAGAGAAAAATACGCAACTGCATGATATCAGTACATCAGCTCGGAAAAGTCTCCATTCCATCTTCACCTGGTGATGAGTTTCGGCCACAACGTATTTGGCAAATTCTGTCTTATTATAAGTTATTATATTACGGTACAAATCTGTTATTTTAAATATACAACCAATTAAAAAATAAATTCACTAGCCAAAAAGAGAGGAGGCGAATTTTTTCTATTTTCAACAGTTATTTTAATTTCGTTTACGCAAAACGCACTTCCACACACGCTGTTGGAAACATAGAGAAAATTAGAGCAGGTCTAAAAATGATAAAAGATGCAATAGTAGAGCAAGGTAAATATGAGGGCATTCCAAAATCTGACATAAAACGGTCAGGGTGGTGAAAAAAAAATCCTGCTGGGCGTTGCGCTTTAGTAAAACTATCTAGGGGGAAACACTATCTTCATTCTCAGAGTATAAAGGGTTTTCATTACATCTTGAACTTAATCTTTGTGAAATCTGATACTGGATGATACGATACAGAAAACGTATCGACTTTTATTGCGCGAAATTGTGGCACATTGCAAGTTTTCTTGCTACTATTGAAGGTCAGCTATTTCATACTGGAAACAGTATATAAACTAAAAACCGGTAGGTACATTGCTGCTTCTACCTGCAGTGGGGGCGCTATCCTATGCATACGCAATGTCGTTGTTATTCCAATAGAAAAAATAATGTTCTAATTGCTTTTTTTTAATTTACTGGAAGTCGTTTATTTTTAAACTATAAAAATAGTCGATCAAAAATAAATAAATAGAAATTAAATTTTGCCCGTTGAAATGTATGAAAAACAAATCCTTGTCATTAAACGTCATGGTAGAGAACTGACATTGCAATAAAAGGTTGTTTAATCCGCATCGATTTTTTTTTTTTCGTAATTTTTAATTATTTGATAATTTTCACCTATCATGAACGAAGTTCTCCATCCATATCAAACATCGAATATGGATGCGAAATGTGCTATCTGGAAGTAGAACAAGCTAAAAAATAAACTTGCATATAGCGGGAACTTTTATTTTAGTTTCGCCTCCATTCTTATGGACAATAAATGTAAATTGGGTTTAACTTTTTCCTTTACCAAAGGTAGCAAAAGGGGGATGACATGTTCCCCACCCCCCGTCATTTCTGCCCGAAAGCACTTTCACACGGTTCCGTCCCGCCACTTGAAAATCGGCAGCCGTAATTACAGCACCTCTTGAACAGCCTCAAAGAGTGAGTATCGGAAAATCTGAATAAAAGTTATATTGCCTAGTTTGCCGGTAAAGCAGCAAAAGATGACTCAAAGCTTTGAAATTCGTCGCCAAATTTAATTTCGCATATTTGTATTGACCCATTTGATAAAAGACGTAAAAAAAGGGGGGGGGGAGCAAAATGTAAGTGCTTAGTTAGCAGCCTTGCTGTCGTGAATAGAAGCTAATATAGTTGCGAAGCTATTTTTCATTTTGCGACGCAAATTTGTGCTTCTTGAGATGTGAAGTCTTTTAAGTAGTTAGTGGGTAAAATTGCAAATGAGGAATAAGTATTATAAATGAAGAATGTATTTTGCGAATTTTCTGATTCTGAATTTAAAAATCAGATATGTTTAATGCAAGATTTTATCTACGGACTAGTAAACAAAATAGAGAGCTGGGAAACTAACACTAAAATAATTGCAATTTTTTTTTAATTAGTTTTATTTTGTTTAGTTCCCATTTTCTCCACCCCCTGGGTGAGACATTGAAATTTCGGCTTCGTAAAGTTCTGTCCCATGGTCAATATTTTTTTAATGTGCAAGAACTTAGTCTTCTAGGTTAGCTCCGAAGATTTAGAGGTTTTGAAAGACTTTTCAAAATTATCACTTTTTTATACGCCCCCCCCCCTCCCCCTCAAAAAAAAAAAAATAAAAATAAAGGGAAAATCAAAAATCTAGCTCCGTTAAGTTTTACCTGTAATCGATACCATACGTGTGCAAAGTTTCAACGTTCTAATCAACCGGGAGCACTTCTAGAGTATTTAGAAAGTTCCCCTCCCAATTTTCTCCGTGGATATCCTGAATAAACTCCTGTTTCTATAAATTGCAAACCATAAAGGAATTGCACGATTGAGCTGAAACTTACAGCAAATGCAAATTAGGGTGTACTATGCAAATGATTAGAATTTCTGAGTCACCGCGGTTGCGTGGGCGGAACAGCGACCTCTAAGCTGATGTTTTAGCCTTATAAATAGAGAGCTGTAGCGGGACAGTCTATGGTTGTCTGCCAGCGGTAAACTTTTCATGAGAATTCACTATGCTTCTACGATGACAGAGGGCGCTATATGAACAAATTACGGAGTTTGAACGGGGACGAATGATTGGGCTTCGTGAGGTTTTTTTTTTATTATTATTATCGTGGAATACCAAGCAGCTCGTGTAGAGCGCAATACCACAACAGTGATACGAGTGTAGAAGGCCCAGATCACACGACCAACCCGGAGGTTTATGGCAGAGTGATACGAGTGTGGAAGCAGTAGACGACGAAACGTTACGTCAGCATTGGATGATAGACACCTCATCGGCATGGCAGTGATGAACCGTACAGCTTCATCTCAACAGTTGGCAGAACGTTGGAGCACTGCTACAGGTGTGTCATTGTCTGCTCCAACAATTCTTCGGCGTCTGCTGCACCGTGGACTCCCCGGAGTTGTTACATTCAAAGAGCTCATATCATAATTACTCCTCGATGATTAGGTTATTTCGTGTTCAATAAGTATAATGTGTGCAAAGTTTGTAACGAATAGTTGAACTCCTCCTTCCAAAAGCGAGACATCCCATCCAAACTGGGTTCTCTTTGCGACCGATGTAACCCGCAGCAAGCCTTTCTCCAACGTCAATAATGAAAATGACAGCAAAGTTTGACTCCACCTTTTAAGATTGTGACAATCCAATCTTCTAAATACATGAGTAACAAGGGTAGGCCAAAATAGCTTAACAGCAGTTCACAAACATAATAAATTAAGACCAAAGTGGTAGAACCAATAAACTAAGACCAAAGTGGTAGAACCACATTTCAAAAATCTCATTCGAATTGTAGTAAAATAAAATATAGTGTAGCTAGTCATTGTTTCTAAGTAAAAGTATAAGTTCATTTGTGAATAAAAGTATGTATACTATAAAATATCGGCTTGATTATATAATTAAGTATAATATAAGTGGCAGCATTTAGAAAAAATTCTTACTATATAGTAAGAATATTTAATTTTTCTAAATGATATCACTTATATTATCCTTAAAATCAGCATTCTTTACTGAACTGCCCTCGGCAGACTTCAATTTCTGTGTCGAATTTTCTCTACAGTCATTTGTGCCTCGTTAAATTCGTATTTTGAGAGGGTACCCCTCTCCCCCCTCACTTCTCACCCGTTCATTGATTTCTTCTTTCTTCTTGGTTCATTTCAGGTTTTAATTCCATTGGTGAAGGCGAATAATAAAAAAAATCTAAAGGAGATCAGAGAAGAAAAAAAAGAAATGGTCGATGGAAAAGAAGGGAGTGAGCGTGGAAATTTTTCTGGGAAAAAAGAATAAGTTGGCACGCGCCGAAGGCATTAGCTTTTGCTTAAATTAAACTGCTGAGATACGAGAATTCTTTCTCCGAGGCCCCCAGGTCCGTATTTATGAGAATTGCCCACATGCTTTTTTGTCTCAACGTTCCAAGAAAAATGTTTATTTTCTCCGGCCTCAAAATCTTAGTTGAAACTGTTAAAATGTGTTAGACGCTTTGCTATATGTTGCAAGTCCTGGGATAAATCAACTCGAAAATTTTTACACTCTCTCCCAAGTTTCCTGGTGTCTTTTTCTTTTCTTTCTTTTTTTTTTTTTTTAATTTCTCGGATACCTTTTGGCACGTTGTAAAATACGATGAAGAGGAAATTTTTTGGCATATCGCTCAACGCCCTTCTTTTTAATTATTTTTCTCCCACTGCCTGATATTTATTTTGGTGCCTGTCGAACTGGAATGAGTTTTGGGGTGTTTTTTGGCGTTTCTTGATTCATTTTTCGTTTTAAAAATAACCGCATATTTGAGTTCATATATTTATTCAGAAGTGGAAGGATATTATTCTGCGTCTACTCTCTTTTATGCCGCTTCTATAATAATAAGAGTCTGCACGGGCTAAGCCCAACCCTAGACCTGGGGGTCGATTTTTTCTTGGGCGTTTTCCACGCAGGGCTGTATATATTCAATGTTTGGAAAAATTATATATGAATTTTTATATCTACACTATTAATTTTCATCAGACCGTGCATGATTGCAAGAATGTTAATTTATTTATTAATTTATTTATTTATTTGAAATTCAATTCTCAGGCGGAAATACACTCCCAGTTTCAGAGAAGGAAAATATAATTTGCAAATATTACAAAAAAAAAACAAAAAAAACACAAGAGTAAACATGTAAACACCATAAAATAAGTACCTAAAACATGAAAATTAAAATAATTCATTTAAGAATTTGTTACGTATTATGATGCAACCGTCACATTTTCTGTAATAAGAAAACTTACAACGTGAAATCTTTAAAAACAACTGTTGTATATCATAAACGGTGTCAAACATTCAAAAATATGTGTAAAACATTAAAAAATTTAAAAAGATTTAATCTTTCTAATTATTTACAAAGCTTAAAATTGAATACTTTTCCAATACGCTTTAAATAGATGCAAATTCTTGTCATAGTGCCTTGTCTGTATTTAATGACAGCCAAAAATGTGAAATATGGGTAGTAACACAATACAGTCAAAAATTAAAAAATAATAGTATATTTTTTAAATATAGACAAAATACTGGCCACAGTCATTAACACTTTACAACAAAGTTGAAAAGTGTTTATGACTTTGTTCATTCTGTCTGTCTGTCTGTCCGTTAGTACGATAACTGCCGTAAAAATGACTTTATCAAAATGAAATTTTAGTATGTTTTTCAGACGGTCTGTGGGACCTATGGGAATATAAATAAATAATATCACTCAATTAGTTTTTTATTGAGCCCGGGTTGAAAAAATGAAATACATTGAACCCTATGGGACCTAATTTTTCAAACATTTTTTAAGTAAACTTAAAATACACGAATTGCTTCGAAATTTTTAGGAAATATTCACATTATCCCATAGAATATATATAAAAAAATTCAGTAAAATATGTTAAGTAGTTTTTTAATTAAAAATTATTTAATATAAGGAAAAAAACAAATTCAATTAAATTCTGACTTTGGGATATCCTCCAGAAAGAAAAGAGAGATATATTATATAATAAATATCTTTCCAAATGTTTAATCATTTTGCATATGATTAAACATTTCAATTCATCACGAGAGGCTTCACATTTTAAAGTAAATTTGGTAGATAACAGTTTTTCATTTTTTTTAAAATTTTATATAACTCTTCATGATATATTTATTTGATGGCATTTTTAATGCACTTTCCTACGTCCTAGAGAGTTAAAATTTGGCGGCCATTTTGCAAAGAAGGCAGATTCTTTTATTACGAATCGTACTATAATCTAATGAACATCAGGATTTCCCACAACAAACATATCTACCAAATTGTATGAAGTTCGGTTCATTAGTTTTTCAATTAGAGTGGATGTAATATCCACACAGACATACACAGATACACCCTTACACACAGACGTCTTCCTAAAAATAGTTTTTTCGTGTTCTAGAAGTCCCAAAACGTGTAGATCCTTTGAAAATTCGAGTTCCGATCTTCGGCACGATTCCAGTACTTTGAGTACATACACATACACACATATATTATCTGTGTATCTAAATTCCGTGCCTATGCAATTACAATAGTTGTGATTTTAAATGATCCCTAAACTTTTATTATTTCTTCAACGAAGCCTAATTTTAACATATGCAGAATGCAAATAACTCAAGCGATTGTAAGATGAATTACATAAGAATTGCTGAATTTTTTTCACACAAAATTATTTAACTCTGGAGTCTGGAATACAAGTTATATGAATGAAATATTCATAATTTATAATTCATATTATTCATAATATTCATTTTTAAATATTTAAGTATAATAAATTACTGTAATACTGTGATAATGTAAAAGATATCACCACTGAATGTATCACATTTTAGAAATTTTTAAATGAAATTACATTTCAGTTGGAAAGTGTTTCATAATCAATGCTTATGCATGATTGATCTTTCTTGTTTTAAGTATTGCGTCTATATCTTCCATAGAATAAGAATTAATATATGTAGGATTTTATTTTTATTTATTTTTTGTAAAAATGTCAACTTATTGCATATAGTTTCGATTTAAGCGTATATAGGGCGTATTGCGTCCTCGCATGTAGTTTCGATTTAAGCTTATTGAGGACGCGCGCAGGTTGAGGTCTCGTAGTACGTGAGCGCGTAAATTATTTGAAAAGCCGCTCACATGCCGCGTAGCTGGGGCGTATTTTTAGTTAATTTGCTTAAAAAAAGTGATTGCTAAAGAAGTGGGCTCGCAGCTAGTAATACAGAAAAATCTGATTGCCACTTCGTAAAAAGAAATGTTTAATTTTATTCGGAGCAGAAAAATAGCACAAATTGACATTTAGTCAAACATAGTTTCAGGCCGAGGTTCAATGTACACAAATTCAGTTAGTTCTGGATTAAAGACATCTTCGAACTCAGCCGGTTCGTGCCCTGACCAGAAATTCGTATCCTTTATATGTGGCATAACCATAAAAATATCGACATTGTCATATTACTTATATGATCATGTGTGCGAGGCAATTATAATTAAAAGTAAAAATGTTAACTATTTTTCTTTTATTGCAATATCGTTAAAAAAGTAAGATTGATAATGGTGAATTTATTACTCTGGCAACTATGTAGTCTTCAGCTCGTAGCTTCATTCTAGCAAACTTGTTGCTTTTGTAGTCTTCTCAAGTAGTTGTGTGTGGTAGGATGGGATGAATAAGAAGAAGCAGTGCTTCACTCGTAAAAAAAAAATCTGATGTAGACAACACATGAGTTTCCTTATGTAATGCAATAAATTTAATACTTTTACAATAAAAATAATAGGTTTTTCATATAGTAGATATTTATATTCTTTCTAAGATATTCAATTGTCGTCGGTTAGTCGTCATTTTCATTGATTTAGTGTCATTTTTATCCATTTGACGAGATTTTCGTAAATTTGGCAACATTTAAAAAAATCACCAAGTTGGCGACATTCCACCAAATTTGGCTCCAACATTATGCCAAGCGTTATGGACGGAGACATAAGTTATTCTTATAGCAGATAAATTACTATTTGCGTTCAAATACAAAAGTATTACTCAAAGTATCTTTTCTCATGAATAGAACAAGCTAGATCCACGAGAATGATGTCACCTAATTTATCGCATGATATTACATATGAAAAGTGAACATGTTTCTCAACAGTTAATATATTTTTTTTTTAATTTATGGAATTTTTTGATAAATTTATTTAAAAAAGGTGCAATATCTCGAGAACGGTTCATGCTAGCGTTCTAAAGTTTATATCAATCGTTTTCTAAGGAAAAATGACTTAAGAAATGTCTATTTGCGTAACTTTATTAAAGGTTTTGATTTTTTGATGATTTTTTCAAAATTTCACTCGAAAATTTAGGGAGGTTGTGAATATTCGATTACGTTTAAAAGCAACAGGCTTCCAGTATTCACGGATTGTGATTTTTGTACCAAATTTCATTCGAATCGCTCTATTTGTTCGTGAGATATCGTCTCTTCAGACTCACTGACACACACACACACACACCACCTCAAAAATGTTTGATTCGTGATCAGGGATGCTTGAAACGTGTTCTCCCGTCGAAAACTCGAATTCGAATTTTCGACCCTGTCACAATACTTTCCTTATACATTATGTATATAAGGAAAGTAAAAACATCAATATATCCATCAATTATAGCAGGTGTATTGAAAAACCATCTATAAGAACTGGGAAATTTCCCAGTGCGATAGATAGTACGTGGATGGTTTATCAAAGCTCTCTACTTTTTCCTCAGCTAATAATACTTTTAAAAGTAACTTCCCCTCACATTTACTGTGGGATAGTTCCCACAATCTAACAACTACTTTTCCGGAAACATTGACTTGGTCTTCACTGCAGCTCTTTTAGTACTTAAATCACTAAAAGATTACTAAAAGAAATTTAAACTATTGAATCACAATAAAACAATTATTAATATGTGGATTTATTTCACATCGCTGTGTGTCTTCTGTTATAATATTAGCACGCAAGGGCAGATATTGGCGTCAAATATACATTTCCGTCCTCTTCCTACCGATTGACGAGATTATAAATTGTGCCTTTCTGCCCCTTTTATCATGGAAATATTTCGAGTAATTTCTGAAAGCCAGTGAAATAATGTGATTTATGACTTACCATCATTGAATTGATTGAATTTTAAAAAATAAGTATTTTTTATCCTGTCTGATGTGACAAATGTTGTTCTGCCTCGATATCTTTCGGCATTGGCCTACAGCCAGGTTTAGCCGATTTCCTATGTAATTTATTTCAGAGTTTTTATTTTCTCAAATTTACCATTTCCAATCGTTTTTATACGCATTCATTGGACCTTTGTATGAGGATATTCTTACACTATATTACTTTCCTTATATACATAATGTATAAGGAAAGTATTGTGACGGGGTCGAAAATTCGAATTCGAGTTTTTGACGGGAGAGCACGTTTCAAGCATCCCTGATCACGAATCAAACATTTTTGAAGTGATGTCTGTGTGTGTGTGTGTGTGTCTATGTGTCAGTGAGACTGTGGAGACGATAACTGACGAACGAATGGACCGATTCGAACGAAAATTTGGTACAAAAATCACAATCCGTAAACACTGGAAGCCTATTGTTTTTATACGCAAACGCATGTTCAGAACCCCCCTAAATTTTCGAGTGAAATTTTGAAAAAATCGTCAAAAAATCAAAACTGCTAATAAAGTTACGCAAGTAGACATTTCTTATGTAATTTTTCATTAGAAAACGATTGGCATAAATTTTAGAACGCTAACATGAACCGTTTTCGAGATATTGCACAGTTTTAAAAAAAATTATCAAAAGTCGTATAAAATTAAAAAAACATTTCCTATTGAGAAACATGTTCACTTGTCATATGTGTCATATGTCCATGCGATAAATTTGGTGACATCATTCTCGTGGATCTAGCTCGTTCCATTCATGAGAAAAGATATTTTGAGTAATACTTTTGTATTTGAACGTCAAAAGTCATTTATCTGCTGTAAGAATAACTTATTTCTTCGTCCATAACGCTTGGCGAGATTTTGGCGACGAATTTGGTGGAATGTCGCCAACTTGGCGACTTTTTTAGATGTTGCTAAATTAACGAAAAACTCGCCAAATGGATAAAATAACGCTACATCAATAACGACTCATTGATGATGACGACATGGAAAATGACGACTCATTGACGAAAATTCAATATCTTGGAAAGAATGCAAATAACTACTATAAAAATAATCTATTTTTTTACTGTAAAAGTAGTAAATTCATTGCATTATATAAGGAAAGTCATGTGCTGCCCACAACAGATTTTTTATGTTAGGATCAAAGATTTTACTTAAATATAAAATGCATTTCAAACTGTCATCTAAAATTATCTGGAATTAAAATAATTCATTGGTATCAGCATAAATAGCTGAAACACAACTACATCAGCAAGGACAAGTGCAGAAGCTGTTTTTTGCCTCTGAGACTGATGAATAGTTTTAATGAACTGTTACAAAAGATACACTTTTATTTCAGATTTTACTTAAATGTTACAATGCATAGATAATTGATTATGGAAGCGTCTGTCAGCTTGGGGAACATGCACTTTCGTGGAGTACTTGGGAGTAGAGAGGGTTGAACACCCAGACCACTCGACTCACCCGAAGGCATGAGTGGCCGGGGAGGGGAGAGGGTGGGCACGCTGAAAGCTTTCAGTAATGATGGGCGAATATACATCGATTTATGTTTTAAACCAAAAATGCCCTTTCACTTCCCCTACCACTATACACAGTAATGTTAAGGAAAGTAGTGGAATGGGTCAAAACTATGAATTTGGTTTTTATATACACACAATAAAAATATTTTATGAAATTCCAACGATGGATTAGAGGTAAGTTGTAACTTATATAAGCATAACTTAAAGTATAAGATAACTACGTAAAAAGATGTAAAAATCAGAGATTCATCAATCAGGGAGAATAAAATGCATATATCCAATCATCAAGCTAAGTATAATCAACATATATTAATGGTGAAACATTATATATATATATATATATATATATATATATATAATATGAAAACACCGTGAAATACAACATTACAAAATCATCTGAAATCACACTTAAAAGGCGCAAAGCTGCACTAAAAAGAGGATTAAAATATTTTCAAAAAGAAAAGAGGTATGGATGGAAACAATATACCAAAAGATGGCCGGGGGGAGTTGTGACCCCCTCACCCCGGTTAAGCATGCTTTGCGTCGCGACAACACTCCCGGAGAGCCGGTATATTGCAAAAAAGAATACGAATGTATCAAATTGTAAGATGTAAATAGACAACATACACAAACAAATATAATATATAATTGTCGAGATCCAGCCCTATCAAAATTCATCAACAGTAAATGTTTGAAATATATTTAAAAAGTGTTTGCAATGGCCCTAACTATCCCGAAGTTGCCGCTTCATCATGCGAGCTCGCCGTGGCGCGAGCTCAAACTTTATTCAAACACTTTTTAAATATATTTCAAACATTTACTGTTGATGAATTTTGATAGGGCTGGATCTCGACAATTATATATTATATTTGTTTGTGTATGTTGTCTATTTACATCTTACAATTTGATACATTCGTATTTTTTTTTGCAATATACCGGCTCTCCGGGAGTGTTGTCGCGACGCAAAGCATGCTTAACCGGGGTGAGGGGGTCACAACTCCCCCCGGCCATCTTTTGGTATATTGTTTCCATCCATACCTCTTTTCTTTTTGAAAATATATATATATATATATATATATATATATATATATATATATATATATATATATACATATATATACATATATATATATATATATATATATATATATATATATATATATATATATATATATATATATATATATATATATATATATTATGTAATATAGGCTACAATAGTCCAGTGAAGAGACTTTCAGGGTACCAAAAATCTACTTTATTATATGACACTCGAAACAGATATAGTTACATAGGCCGGACGAGCTCCGGATCTTCGACCAGCTCTCAAGAAATCTCAATGAAGTCTGTGTTGGTTCACACAATGTACAGTTTCATCATAGGGAGAGGGACATGGGGCACATGCTGCCTTCGCGTTCTTTATGCTTTAGAAATGTGATGAGGAAGTAGTTTCATATGAGAAAGTTTACGCAGAGGTTAAGATTAGTGAACATTTATGATATGGTCGAGAAAAGAGGAAGTGCTGGCAGACTTTATTAATATTAGTGGCGTGGGATAGAATTTATTATAGCTGCCATACGTGCTGGACATGAAATAGGAATTTGGAATAATAATTAAGAAAGAGAAGGACGCGTTATTGGGGCAAGCTTAAAATTTCTGTATCATATATATATATATATATATATATATCCTTTTTTTAGGCTTAGCCCTTTTTCCATGTGTATAGCTATTTAGCTTGATTTTTTAAGTTTTTCTTTATTCGTTTCCATACCTTTGAATTTTGTTGATTTTCTGTAACTTGATAACTTTTGTTTTGTATTTTTTTCCATTTCATTGATGATTTGCTGCTTTATATTTTATTCTGTGGGTGTTTTAGAAAGTTAGGTTTATCGTGTTGCAGCTTCTTACTTTTTGTTCATTGGATTTTCAAACTACTATTTTATATATATATATATATATATATATATTACAAGTTAAAATAAAAATCTTCAATTATATATATATATATATATATATATATATATATATATATATATATATATATATATATATATATATATATATATATATGTGTGTGTGTGTGTACACGTTTTGTGAGCGTTCTAGAACATGAATTAGTTACTCAACTGAGTGAAGCCTGTGTCCACTGTAGTTCAAAAACTATCCTGCGAAATTTCATAAAATTTGCACTTAAATACAAAAATGTAGACCGCTGTCAAACATATTTACTATTTTCGTAATTCCACCTAGTAATTCGGCGCATTAGATGATTTTAGCATGGGAACAAAAAGCTTACGTTCTACTTTGAAAATATTACTAGTGAACGGGTAAAAAAAAATTGTCACCAATATAATTTGGTCTTATTCATTTTGTCGTTCAAAAATTACATAAAAAATGAGTATTTAATCGATGCATTTTAAGCATGCGTAGTCTTTTATTTTAGATATTTGAAGGTCATTTCCCCAAAAAAATCAGGGTCTTTTTTTCAAATCGTACCAATTGTTTTTTACTAATGAGCACCAAACTAACCCACAGTGGCTTACTTACCAAATTTTGTGAAATGTAATCATTTTTAGCTAGTGTGGATACACACATTGCACGCACGATCGGACAGACAGACACACATACGTCATGCTAAAAACTATTTTCGAGTTCTAGCCTGCTCAAAACATGAGATCCGTCGGAAACTCGAGTTGCGAATTTCGACACGACTCCACTACTTTTCTTACACATTACCATATATTCTAGGGAAAGGAAATGGTTGGATAGATAAGTTGAAAATATATTTTGGGAAAGGTGCAGTTCTCATCATAAAAAATTTATAATAAATTATAATTAAAATGATGATTGAATATTAATAGCATCTATATTTAATTGTATATTTTATGGTGGTTGCATTTTTCCATTCTTCTGTATGGTCACGCCATTGCCGTAAAAAGTATATCGCATATCACTATTCAGCTCCATTACTTCTTCTAAACCCACCTCAAAATACAGGTTATTAATGACATACCTACTTTCTATCTCGCAGCATGTCTTCTATATTTTAGATCAAAATGGCAGCTCTGCGTGTCAAATTCATATTTCCGTTTATCTCCGACTAGTATTTGACGAGCATTATAGATGCGCCTTTTTATACTTTTTATTATGGAAATATTTCTGGTATTTTTTGAAAGCCAGTCAGACCGCGTGATTTATGAAGGATCGACGTGCTATAGATTGAATTAAAAAAAAAAAAAAATTATTATGTCCAATGTTACAAATGTCCTCTTGCATCAATATCTTTCCGGCATTGGCCTCAAGCCAGGTTTAGCCGAATTACCTAAGTTACCATGAATTCATCATTTTTGTCCCCATTTATCGACGTTCGCTGGTTTTTAGCACTGGTGTATGCGCATACCAAAAGCTGTCTACAGATGCATGCCTTTTATAAATGTTTTTACCACAGTTGCAAGGTTATTTCGAAGAATTCTTGAAATAGCTGGTAGTGGTGTAACTATAGCTGTTTGCTCTCTTGGGGGCTGGGGTTCATTCCTCGCCATAAAGCCAATGTGAGCCAGCTTCTATCATGGTATTCCGACCAGAAAACTTTTCATTTACGAGTGTAAATTATAAATATCAGTTATTTTAATATTGAAAATTTAAAATTATGCACTATTGCAGAGAATTGGTTAAATATGTACAATAGTAGTATTTTTCTGTAATAGCTATACTAGATGCAAAACTAACTTGACTATAGAGATAGGAAAATTTAAATATTTAAATTATAGAATTCATACATTTAAACTTCAAATTTAAACATCAAATTTTGCATCAATTAACCGCAATAGTTTGAGTTGAAATCAATCGATTCCGGTAATAAATTTCAAATTGTATTCATGTTTTTTCATATTTCAATGAAATAAAATTATACCGAGTTGATTGATATACAAAAGGAATCTGTTACTATGAAAACCGTCTAATCAAAGTATGCGTAATGGCCGTATGAAAAGAAAACTGTAAATAGACAGTCATAGCTTGCAATGTATTCAATTTCGGTTTGCCGCAAGTATAGTGTGGCTTATCATGGATTATAGTTATAGTGCTTCGTAGTCATTCGCTGTAATAATATAAACTGCGTGATTTCTGACCGATTGTCGTTTTGAGCTCAAATGAAATCCAAAATCTACGCTGTAATTAAGTGTAATACTCTACATTACATCAATCATTTACCAGTTGTTAGGCTATCGGTTTACAACCTCTTCATTCTGCCTTTTCATTTTATTTGTTTTTACTTTCCCTATAATACATTATAATATATATAGGAATAGTATTGTGACAGGGACAAAAATTCGAATTCAAGTTTTGGGCGAAAGAGAACGTTTCAAACACCCCTGATTTCGAATCGAACATTTTTAAGGTGACTTTCGTGTGTGCCCGTGAATCTCTGGATGCTATATCTCACGCACAAATGGAGCGTTTCAAACGAATTTGGTGCAAATACTACAATCGGTGAATCCTGGAGCCCTATTGATTTAAACGTAATCAAACTTTGTGAAGATCCCAAAATTTTCGAATGAAATTTTGAAAAGATCATTAAAAGATAAGAACCTTCGATAATGTTACGTAAATGACTAGTTTTTACGTAATTTTTTTTTATTAGAAAACGAATGACACAAACTTTAAAACTCTATGAACCGTTCTCGAGATATTGCACGCTTTTCAAATAAATTAGATGTAAGAAAAGCCCTTTTCTCCATCTGTAATACTTGGAGATAAATTTGTCAAACTTGGCTGCTAGTTTGGCAAAATATCGCAAACTTTAAAGGCTTTTTTGCTAATGGTGGTAAATTGACAAAAATGTCATTAAATTTGCAAAATGGACGCCGAGTTGATGAATTAATTATTAAAATATTTTAGTATATGAAATGTATTTATTATTGTGGATGCTATCATATTCACAATTTAAAGGACTTCATTTTCTGTATCAGTCAGACTTCGTTCATCCACTACCTCTAGGGTTAAGTTGTTTTGGATGTCTTTTACACAGAACTATCTCTTCAGCGAGGTATCGAACGACCGATCTTCGGCAAGCTCTCGATTAAGTTACTAAGGCGATTATCTGCATTTGAAGTGAACCCTAAACTCCGATACATAACCTCAGTTAGTAAAATATCACAGAACTCTTCGAGAAGTGCCGCTTGGAGCGCTTGCTTACTCTTAGTTTTTCTTTTCATAATAATCGATTATATTGATAGATTATATTTAGCTACCACCTCGTCGAAGTTCTTGCGACGCAGGATTATCGGCCTATTATAAGCAGTTTTATGCCATTCGGTATTCAAAGCTGGATATGTTACTGCAATCTCATGAATCTGCCACAGACACTAAGAAGGATATATGGCAAAAGAGATTTGACTCGAACGTATTTGAAGGTTGGGAAATGTGCCGTTCGCTGAAGGTCTGTACGGGCGGAAATTTGAGATTTTTACCCGACCGGGCAACAACTTGTACCGAAAATCTTTGAAACTCGACCGGGTTCGACCCGAACTGTTGTTTTTAGATGAAATTAGAATTTTTAAATCTGAAAGAGCCATCTGCGTGTCCATATCTATGTGAAAAGTGCTTATTAAGATATTCTTTTCGCATTGCTGAAATTAATAAATTTTCGTATATTTTACGACAATATTTATTTATAACGCATTAAAATATGGATATCGTGTATTCTAGCGTGGTTCGAAAATTTCCAACTTGAGTTCGGCCCTCGGCTTGGTCCAAAACTTTCAAAGAACTCGATCTAGACCGGGATTAGACTAGACCTATAAGGTGTGGTATGTGTCCCGAGGTAACTACCTCTTTTAGAACACGCCTGGTTAGAGCGCGAGGAAGAATAAAGCCGTGTGTATATATACCAACATAAATTTATTTACACTATATAAATATTTACACAATATTGATTTAAAATATTTAAAATACAACTTCCCATATTTCAAATGGGATGCATACCAATTTAAGATAAACAACTACAAAAGTATATATAGTCTCACAGACTAAAATGGAAAAGATGGTAATTAAAATTGAGATTCCCTATGTTATATTTAATCATCCTTAAAACGGAGAGAGAGGTCGAACAAATACAAAATAGGCAAAAGGTCCCAAATGGATAACTCACCAACATCTCTGGCCGAGTTGCGGGCTTTCATCCTTCAAAATCGTAACGCACTTAAAAAAGGGGCTACTTCTCGCCCTCGAGTCCCAGATCATTCTCCTCGCTCCTTTTTTTAAATTCTGAAAAACTGTCTCTCTCCAAGATTTTAAAACACGCCCCTGAGGCGCACACCACTATCTCATTTGATTCTGGATCTTAACCCCTTGACCCCACAGCAACGCCATTGGTTTTAGACCTCCAGAAGCAAAAAGCCCCTTCTCAAGCCCCTGCGAAACTGATATGCTTTCGGCCAGTAATTCAAACAGGCCGCCAGACCTATGATCCGTCCGAACTGGACAAACGTTAAATCTTTCTGTGAAAATGTGATATCCAAAGAACACTAACCCACATCCTGTTTTCTATTCCGAGTTCAGCTGGCCAAACGAAAAGGCTGACCCCCAAAATAAATACGTAAACTCTAGATCGCACCCCCCCCCCCGAAAATATTGGATCATGGGTTTACCATGCGACAGTATGAGATGGCAGAAGTAGTATGCTTAAGAATGATCTAAATTGACATAATTTCACATTTTGAAATCAAGCCCTTCGTAAAAATTCAAACTTTTTAATCGAATTCTTTTATTCATTTTTCAGATTAGATTCTTTTGTAAAAAAAAAAAAAAAGAAATAGCTTGTTAAAAATTGATTCTTCGTGTATGGAAAGTATTTTTAGAAACCTCTTTTGTATGTGTATTTAATCAAACATCACAGATAGGCCATTAACAAAATACAAATACTGAAAATATTTAGAAAATATGAACTTTAAAAAAAGTTTATCTCTTTTCTGACATTTTTCCACAAAATTATTTCGAATATCACAAATGAAGAATTTTTCCCCCCATAAATTTGACCCGGCAGTTGTCATTTGTTTCTACGTTAAAGATTTTGAGAACTGTTAATAAATCAATAAAATTTAACATATAGACAAAAAATGTTTTTAAAAACGCCCTTTTATTTATTAAAACCCAACAAAAGTATGTAAGGCTATTTCTGTACGAAATTATACGTATTCGTATATAATTATACGCATGTAATTATCCTTACTCCCTTCAAAGACGGACTTATAACTTTGTCGTCTCTCGGTACTAGTATTTATACTGCCTGTAGACATAAACATATGCCATCCATTAATATATATACGTTAGAGAAAAGTGTAGTATTTCTTTTATAGATAACCGATAACGTTAATATATCTGTTGTCCTTTACTATGATATTTATTGCACTATATCTCGAAAATGCTAACGTGTATAATACACCATACTAATATGACGTCCAACTTTCTGCACTTATATTTACAGAATTGTTTCTTCCGAAGATCTGTTTCAAAAATTGTCGAAATATAATAATGATACACATAATTTTATTTGTTTTCTTGACATTGAAATTTAAATTGACGTTTGAGATTTAAACGAATTAATATTTGTTCATAATCTACTGTATATTAAATTCTGTCATGATTATTTTGTAAGATAACATATGATAATATTTTTAGTCCATGCAACATTTAAAATCCCTATTTTTTTTCTCTTTTCTTTTATATTTTATTTAAAGCAGTGCTTTTTTTTATTTTTAATAAAAGGAATATTTTTGGACTCTTCTTATAATTCCAAACTTTTACTAATCATGAAAATTGTCGTACTAGACCCGGCCTAGGACGCCTGAAATTTTTATAACACCATCCGTTGATAAACCATTCTCAGTGGGCTTGGCTTCAAGATCTTGGAATATTACACATTGTTCAAGTATTAATGACTAAATTTTACAGCAATTTTATATTAGGAAAACATTTTTATCTTATTAATTTTTCTCTCTCGAACACCGTAGTAAAGCCCTCATTTTTATTGCTTTGAGAAATTATAGCTTCATTATAAAACGATGTCATCTAAATAACGCTATAAAACTCTTAAACGAATTTCCCCACAAAATTTAAAATCATTGCTATAAATTTGCTCATAAAAATATACCGCTTATGAAAATCTTTAAAATCCTGTACTGGTAATAAATTCTTCAAACTCACTCGAGATATTAATTCTTAATTTCTACTGTAGTTATTATTCCCATCGTAAAAAGGCCGATCAGCTAGTCCTTTAGTGGTAAGCATTCTCCCATGCCATTCCTTCAGTAGATAATATATTGCATAGCCATATTGTTAGAATCCTAATAAATTATTCTCGTGTCATAGTTTCTTGCGTTGTTAGTTTATGCCCAACTTTCTCAGGAGTTATTGGTTATGATTAAAAATCAATATATGTAAAGTTAATTGGAAGTTTCAAGTAACTAGTGAAAATCTGATGTGAGCACTTTCCCAGTAAACTTAAATTCATTTTCTCTTTATGTCTTTAATAATTCATTAAATTGAATTTAATCGCACAAAATAACGCTGAATTTGCACTTTTAATTCAATTTTTGTTTTTATTTGTTACCTGGACATATTTTCAAACGTGGCTTAGCAGAAACGCAAAACAACTAAAAAAATCTTATGTGGGCAGCACATGA
Organism: Amaurobius ferox; assembly: GCA_951213105.1. NCBI lineage: Eukaryota > Metazoa > Arthropoda > Arachnida > Araneae > Amaurobiidae > Amaurobius > Amaurobius ferox. Next base: position 112,473,541 of record OX578136.1, read on the forward strand.
CTTTCCCGGCCGACTCAAATTCATTTCTTCTTTATTTCTTTAAGAACTCGCTAAATTGAGTTTAATTGCACAAAATGACACTAAATTTGCATTTTTAATTCAATTTCTGCTTTTTTTTTTTTTTTTGGTAATTGGACATTTTTCCAAAAGCGGCATAAAAAATACGAAAGATCTCAAATATCTCGAGAACGGTTAGTCCTAGAGTAATAGAGTTGTTCTCATTCTTTTCCTCGTCAAAAATTACGTATAAAACAAGCATTTAATTGATACATTTGAACATACGTAGTCTTTTTTTAGATATTGGCGATTTTTGCGAGCCATTTCGTAAAAAACAGGTTGTTCTTTTCCGAATCGTATCAAAATCTAATCAGCAGAGTATCCCACATGTGATTTATCCACTAAATTTTTTGAAATTTGGTCAATTTGTATTTCAGCTAGAATGAATACATGAGATTTTTGCGGGCCATTTCGCAAAAAAAGGCGGGTTCTTTTTTTCAAATTGTACAAAAAACTAATTAGCAGCAGGGTCACACTTAAGGGTCTTACCTACCAAATTTTATGAAATTTGGTCCATTAGTTTTTGAGTTAGAGTGGATACATACATTGCACACACACACACACACAGACGTTACGCTAAAAATAGTTTTTTCGTATTCTAGAGGTCTCGAAACGTGTAGATCCGTCGAAAACTCGAGTTGCGAGTTTTGACACGATTCCAATACTTTTCGCATACATTACCATGTATTGCAGGGAAAGTAAAAATGTATAATTTTACATGCGTTTGTGTATTAAGAACATTAGCATGCAATATAAAATACGAGAATCAAAATTAAAATAACGCCAACTTTGCAAATGTTGAAAATTTAGACATATTTTTCTGTATTCATTGAGATTGGCATTTTTGGCTGTTCAGCCAAACTGAAGATTTTCAAAGATTTCAGACATTTTTGGCTTAGATGAAAGGAATTTCCATGTACCTGTTTTTAAAAAGATTGTTCAAAATGGATTTATAAAGCGAAACTGTATTCGAGGCCACAAACACTGCCAGTTCTTAGCTTCGAACATTTTTTAAATGTAAGAACCATATAAATTATACAAATTTATTAAACAAAGTATATGAAAATTATGTGTAAATTCAAGAATATAATGGTTATAATAAGTAGATTAATGTGACTAATATAAATGCAGCAGAATTCCGTTTATTCAGATCGAACATGACCGGGCGAGATCTGACAACAAAATTTTCCAACATTCCAGAAGTATAATAATCAATAAATTGCGAAATTAATATTAAATAAAATTCATTCGCAGAAATTCATAGTAAAAAAATATATATTTAATTGAACTATTTTGGACGTATTTTTCGAAATCTAATTATTTGCGAAACTTCCGACATTTTCAGAATGGACTACAAGTTTTTTTTTAAAAATTCCAAAAAAAAAAAAAAAAAAAATCATTGAAAAGAAAATCTTATAAATTAAAGTGAAAATTGTTGATACGATACGCATCAAAAACTATTGTACAAGTGTATCGATATGCCCGTAACTATTAACAAACAAAGTATCTTAATTTTCAATGAAATTTCCAGTTTAGAAAGTTCTGAAATGCATTTCCCTTTAAACTGAATCGCCGTGTTGCTTGATAATCTTGTGTGTGACAGGAGATGTCAAAAGCCGTTGATGAAACTTTGCAATAAATGCTCAATATCAAATCCACGGCACTTATTCTGGTGTTAACAGCTTGTTAAACTGATAATCATTTTACAAGCGGCAACGAAAAGTGTTTGGACCTCCACCCTCACTGCAGCAGCTATGGTTCAAAAGGGGAAGACTGGGTTTGGTTGATCTGGCAGCAACATCACATACCGTGCGTGAAAAAAAGAATCTGAATGTGCTAGAAAGAAATAATAGAAGAGAAGGAAAAAGAGGAAGGAGTTAGGCGAGACAGAAGGACAGACGTACTGTCAAGAGACTGAAAAACAGCCAAAACAATTAGTTTGCTCCCGGCTTTCATACAAGGAAACGACCTTGTCTGACCCGCCTGAACATTTGCGCTCTCTGAAGCGTACTCATCGTGCATACGCACCAGTAGGTGTCGCCGTAGTATGTCGTGTTTCGAGATGGTTTCGACAGGGTTGTCACCTCCCCTCCCCAACCCTTAGCGATCCGTGCATCACGCCTCTTATTTTATTTCATTCCATTTTTCTGTTTTCTTTCACGGACAATTACATTGTGATATTGCATAGGTGGGTTGGTGGGAAACCTTATGTTGTGCATTGGATATGCTGTGAGGAATGGCATTTGAGATGTGATTGAGTGGCCGATAGGCCAGTTTGATTTAGTATCCAGAATATGAGATTAGCGTGTAATTATTAGGTGTACTTAGACGAGTTTGTGGTCATGTCTTGACTGATGTACAACAGTGCATTCTGAAAGCCTTTTTTTTTTTGTATTCATGAAGGGGGGAGGGACTAATTTTGGTTTTTGTTTTTCTCCACGAGCCGTGCGCTATTATGCATAAAGATATATTTCATCAACCAGAATGATGAAAGCTATATTGTGTCACGTAATTCGTTTAAGAATATCATTTAAGGTGGTGGTGTCTGTTCTGCATGAGCAGCGGCTGACTGGCGATGTGGAAGCAGCTCAGGAAAATCCTGTGATCTAGTTAGTCACAGACTCGGCATCAAATGCTGTGCTGTTGGCCAGTTTTGCACTACGAAAATTAGAAAAATACCCAGTCTGCCTTTGTGCATGAGTTGCGAATAAGAATTTATCATTCCCTTGTGTCAATGGGACATCATTTGCAGAATAGTTTGACGGAACCATCTTTGTCGTGCCGTCGTTGGTTTTGTAGTGTTTATGTGTTGGTATATATAGTGTGCTTTCCAAAATAACTTCCCAATTGCATTAATCGTAGAACTAATATTTACTTCACACCTATTGCATCAAGGCAAGAAAGGGCTCAAATTGTTACATTTGTATAAATAATTGAAAATAACTCAAGTTGATCGCAACATTCCGCATATTTTTTAAGATTGTTAAAATTCCTTTAAGCAGTGCTCGTTGTGCGGACATAGGTATTAAAAGTGCTCACAAGGTTTTATTATGTATAAACATCAGATTTCGCATTCATGGGTTAAAAATTATGTCATTTAGAACCCCGTAGGTCAAAATCTATACATGAGTCTAATGAGTCTCTATACAAATCTATGCAACAGTAGGTTTAAAATTATGTCATTTAGAACCTCATAGGTCAAAATCTATACAATGTAACCAACAGTGGGTTAAAAATTATGTCATTTAAAATCCCATAGGTCAAAATCTATACAATGTAACTAACAGTAGGTTAAAAATTATGTCATCTGGATGACGCCGAGTCTACTTCCGCAATACAAATTTGCAATTCCGTCCCAGCTCAACAGTAGAGTGTCGACTGGCCAGTACGAAGCTCCGTGGTTCGATTCCCGGTTGGGCTAACAAAATTCTTTGCAATGTATGGTAGAGAAAATCATAATTATTCTGTAGCACATTTAAAAAAAATCCTCTCATTTAATTTTTCAAGAAAATACCCTTTTTACTTTCCCTGCAATACATGACATGGTAATGTATAGGGAAAGTATTGGAATCATGCTGAAAATCGCAACTCGAATTTTCGACGGTTCTACACGTTTCGAGACCTCTAGAATACAAAAACACTATTTTTAGCGTGACGTCTGTGTGTGTGTCTGTTTGTGTGTCTGTGCAATGTATGTATGCACTCCAACTCAAAAACTAATGGACTGAATTTCATAAAATTTGGTAGGTAAGACCCAAGAACCCGCCTTTTTTGCAAAAATTTCATGTATTCACTCTAGTTGAAATACAAATTGACCAAATTGCCTTTTTTTTTTTTTTACGAAATGGCTCGCAAAAATCGCCAGTATCACAAAAAGGACTAAGTATGTTCAAATGTATCAATTAAATGCTTGTTTTATACGTAATTTTTGACGAGAAAAAGAATGAGAACAACTCTATTACTCTAGGACTAACCGTTCTCGAGACATTTGAGATTTTTCGCAATTTTTTTATGCCGCCTTTGGAAAAATGTCAAATTACCAAATAAAAGCAGAAATTGGATTAAAAATGTAAATTTAGTGTCATTTTGTGCAATTAAACTCAATTTAATGAGTTCTTAAAGAAATAAAGAAAAAATGAATTTGGGTCTGCAGGGAAAGTCATGTGCTGCCCACATCAGATTTTTTAGTTAGTTGGGTGGGGGAAAAGAGATCCCAACGATTAGAATTTCATCAGTGGACTGTCATTTCTCAATGCTCCCAAAATAAATTCTTCCCATTTTCCTTTTCATTGGACTCATATTCGCCGTGCTATTTTCCGTCTGTATCCGTACTTTGTAGTCTCCAGGACTCCCGTAATGACGCCTGTCGCAGATGCGCACTTATTAAGAAATACAGCGGGTACGACCTCAATGAGGTGAATTAATTGTTTTGTGCAGAGAGGCAGAAATCCCAAAGCGAAAGAGGAAGCCCTATTAGTGCAGTTCTTGACAAGAGGTGAAGATTTGGAGAAAATCGGAGTGGTGTGTTATTTTTAGAAAGACAAGGGCCCATATTGACTATGCGGATGGAGTAAAGATGTCAATAGGTATAATACACTTTTTTACGAAGGCTAAGAGAAACTTGAGCAACATATGAAAGCACATATAATACAATAATGCAGCATACAGCTGTTTCGAGGATACACTGGATCCCCTTCATCAGTGCAAGAGAACCAACAAACCCAAAGAATGGGCATTAAAGGAAGAAGAAGGGGGATTATATACCCAAGACCTGAATTAAGAGAGAGAGAGCCAATCAGAAAGCAGTATGAAAAACAGTCCTGCCAATCCTGGGGATGACTTGCAGGTGTTTTGTAAGTTTATAATATCAGAATTTGAAAAAGCCCCATTATATAACTATTGAATATGAAGAACGTAAAAAAAATTTAAGTGTGTATTTTGTGTTCACAATAGCATTAAGTGATATAACATAAATAATCGAAAAAAGTAACTAACTTTTAATTACTTAATTTTTTACACGTAAAAGTAATTCTACTTCAGTTACTAATAAAGCAACATTGACTTGCTCTTTACACTTTGGAAGTAACTTAACCTAACCCTGGTTAATTAATTGATAGGCGATAATGATATCTGTACGTCTTAAACCTTGCTTTCTTATATAAAATTTTAGACTGCTGTTTGAATAAATCTAGAAAAATAAATCGTCGTTAGATTTAGCTTACAAGGTTGAATCAATCTGTTTTAAAGAGTCTTTGACAGGATAAAGGAGACAGCAGCAATAGTACCCACCAAGGTGAGAACGCGTCTGTTCAAATTGGGTTCTATCCTAATATATTATTTTAGGTTCTATCCTAAGACGACCCGTTCTTGGGCCTTGTTCTTCGATGTGTTTTTCAGTTCTTCGACGTTCTTTGATGCGTTTTTCAGCCTTGTATGTTAAACGATTTTTTTTATTTTTGAAGATTGTTTCCGCACTTTTGTCGCGGATTCATTGGAAGAACAGTGTTTCTTTCAGAACTTTTTGACCGGGGGCGGGGGACGAAACTGTAGGGGATAAGTTTTCTATTTGCCCTATATAAATATATATAAGTGCTGTCACATACATGGAAACTAGATGAACATAAAATGTCTCCGGTGTGTGTAGGGGGGGGGGGGATTAATCGCCTCCTCTCCCCGGATGTATGCCTGAAAGAAACACCGAGAACAACTTTAAAAAGGGATCTGGAAATAAGTATTTTGTGTTTGTTGACTGAGCCTGCTAGTGTCCCAAACCACCTCCTCTCCCAAATCTCGCCAGTTCAACATCCGTTAAGATGTTGCGTGATCACAACCTGGTCCTCCCATCCCCGAAAGCGCTTTTAACAAGAACTTCGTAATGGGTTATATTATTGATCATTTAATAGGTGAGGGAAAACGCGACGTTTTATTTCATTTTTTTGTACAATTCCCCTTCGGGAGTTGGAAGGAAAAATGATTTTGTGGAATAATCGTCTGCGCGCGACAAGCCCTCGTTGCCACGAGCTGTCGAAAGTTTTGAACAGATGACTGAGTAAAAGTGAAGTCGAGTGCGCAATTTTTTTCCCCCTTTTTCTTAATTTATATCAAAAAGTTTTGGGGGAACCATGGTGTTTTCCTGTCTTTCTTTGCTTGCTTTAAAGAATTTTTGTTTAAGATGGAAAAATGTTTGGAAAGGATGCTGTATGTGTATTAATAAAATTGCCATCTTTGCTTAAAAAGTTTTATTTAAAACTTTTCAAAGTTTGAACTTTTTTCCAAGTTTCAAAGTGGAAAGCGTACAATAAAACGTTATAATCTGCCCCTTTAAGGCAGCCGATGACGATCGTAGAATCGCAAAAAATATTTTATTTTCTTCCTGTTAATGTAATTAGTTCTTCATAAAGGACCGGCCATTCCGTATCAAATCAAGCAGAGAAAAAAAATGGAATAATTTACCTCAAAAAATTAAATTAAAAAAAATATATTCGTGGTTATATTCTCTTAACACATGTTTAATCTCAATTATCAATAAATTCACTTAACTACCAGTATTTTTCAATAATTATTAGTGGACTACGTTTGAAGATTTTGCGTATTTATCTTTTATTGCAACTACATAAGAAAGGTCAATCATGCGTAAAGCATTGATTCTGAAACATTTTCCAACTTCAATGCAATTTTATTTAAACATCTCTAAAAGGTGATACATTCCTCGGTAATATTTTTAAAATTCTCACAATACTACATTAATTTATTATATTTGAAAACTTCATCGAAAAAAATGAACTTCATTCAAATGACGGCATTGAAATATAAATTGCCTGGTTTAAACATCTCTAAAATGCGATACATTCATCGGTAATATTTTTAAAATTATCATAATACTACAATAATTTATTATATTTGAAAACGTCATCGAAAACAAATGAACTTTATTCAAATGACGTCATCGAAATATAAATCGACTGACTCTCTCTATAAAAACAGTATTTCATTGAGATAAACTTTTTTCCATTTCTTTCATTCATCGCAGTACTGTAATAATTTATTTTATTTAAAAACTTAAAACCATGGAGTTACACGTAATTTAACTCTATGATTAAAACTTCATCGAAAAGATCGTCTTCTTCTCTGTATAAAATCAATGAATATTTCACTGATATCAGCTATATTGCAGACTCCATGAGCTAAATAATTTTGCGTTAAAAATGCAGCAATTCTTATACAACTCTTTTGATGTTAACATTCTCTAAAAGTGAAAATTAGGCTTCGTTGTAGACATAATGAAAGTTTGATGATCATTTAAACTCAAATATATTGTAACTGCGTTGTTTCAGTATGTAGATGCACAAAATTTAAGCAAAAATAAAGCGGTTTCAGGACGGATACAACACTGAATATGAATTAAAAAGAACGTTAAAAATCACGATGCAAGATGGATGCCATATTTTATTTTGAAGTGGGTCACGTGATCTCTTCATATAAAGGGTGTAATTATTATTTTAAATTTTATTTAAAAACTACTGAATATATTTTGCTGAAATTTTTTTTTATATATTTTATGGGATTATTTGAATATTTCCTAAAACTTTCGAAGCAATTTGTGAGTTTTAAATTCGCTTAAAAAGTGTTTGAAAAATTAGATCTTGTAGGGTTCATTGTATTTCATTTTTTCAACCTGGGTTCAATCCAAAGCTAATTGGGTGATATTATTCATTTATATTCCCATAGGTCCCACAGACCGTCTGAACAACGTACTAAAATTTCATTTTGATAAAGTCATTTTTACGGCAGTGATCGTGCTAACGGACAGACAGACAGACAGACCAGAATGAATAAAGTCATAAACACTTTTCAACCATGTTGTAAAGTGTTAAAAATGTGCACGGCGTGGCGTTATATGGATCTATTAGAAACGCCCGCTACATAATAAATAACACAGATACAAATAGCGCCACTCAATTTTCAAATCCAAATTCAAGTTCCATTTTCAAGTTTTGAAGCAAAATCATTTCCTCTTTTGTTTCAACACATATGTGTACCATTTATGGCGCATACTCAAAATTAAAAAAACGGATAAAGAACAATATAAAAAATTTCGATTTTTATATTTTTGGTTGATATATTTTTATAGTGTGTCCTTTTTGGTTTGTTTTAGCGTATTATAGTAAACATTTGGATTCTTACAAGTTATTGAAAGTGTATATGTGTGTATGTAATTTTTTACGGTTTTATAAGAGTCATGGAGAAAATAGTGTAGGGAGTATCGGCTACCGGGAGCGTTTGCCATGGCGGAAAAAAGCTTTAACCGGAGTGTTGGGGGTCGCAACTCCCCCCGGCCGTTACTTACGTCACTTATCTAGAAATTTTACGAGTACATTGCTACTTGTCCTATTTGGGAATTTATATAGGTATACACATGTAAAATTGCAGCATAGCGCTTTACAAGTTGTATTAAAAATTATTTTTTTGCTTTTAGCTTTTTAATCAATTCACTCAAAATTGTAGCATTTTTTCAAGTTTATATATATATACGTGTGTAGCTTTAATGCTTGGATTTTATTTGATTTTCCATAATCAATTCCATTCCATTGATATTTGTTGATTATCTACAGCTTGATGACTAGAAATTTGCATTTTATTTTCCATTTCATTGATGAATCTCTATTTAATACTCCTTTTTATCATGTAGCCATATTTTAAAGTTAGGGTTTTTTGAGTTACAACTTCTCTATTCTATAATTGGATTTTCAAACTATTATATATATATATATATATATATATATATATATATATATATATATATATATACACACACAAGATATATATATATTATAATAATTTTTTGTTGTTGTTATTAGAATGCGAGAATATTATCTATATTTTTTTCATCTACTGAATTGTACTAATTTTTTTTTTTCAATGCGGCGAAATAAGATATAAGAACAAAAAAATGCATATTTCGATGTATTTAAAAACATAAATAAATATGATTGCCTTGTCGTTTTGTTTCAAAAGTCGTTAAAAAGAACATTCTTCGATATTTCCGATGACGTAAAAAGTAATAATAATAATAATAATAATAATAATTTGATAATAATAATAATAATTCGAGTTAAAGGAAAAACCCTCTATGATGTCTGTCGTACCGGGAATTCAGCTATAAACAAGTACCGAATTTCGTGACTGTACAAAGCTTATTACAGAGGGCACAGAAAGACAGACATCATTTATTATGAAGACATTTTATTTATTAATCTCTACTTTGGAAAGTTTCAGTAGGCTTTCAAAATTAATGAGATTATTAGCAGTTATGTGATTTTAGTTATCAATTCTATTTGTAAAATATAATTTTTTATTGAGTTATGATTTCTCTTTTCTAGGTAAGTGACTTTTTCATTTGGAATTTAGAGATATTTTCAAATTGAAAGGTATGATTGCTTTTTTTTATTTAAAATGTGTTAAAATTGCAGTAAAATGCCATTTTGAAACTTTTATCGTGACTGTTGATGCTTATCAAAATGTTCCGTGCTATACATGGCACTAAGGAAAAGGGCTTTTTAAAATAGCTTATTTTAAACTTTTTTATTTAAGGAAATATATCATCATGAAATTGTAGAGACTTTAAATATAAAAGGAGAGATTGTCTGCTCAATAGTCCAATGAATAGAGCGCCGTCTGGCCATCCTCAGATCAGTGATAAAATTTTTCGTAAAATTGTGTTATATTTTTAAATCAATATTAAAATGACATTAAATCTATATTAAAATGTAACTACATTTTTAATCAATATTAAAATGTAAACTTCCCCAAAAGTGTATTTAAAATGCACTTTTGGAGTCCGTTTACAAAAAGTAAGCACAATATCCCTTATTGCTAATGTATTAGGAATAAAACATGCTTAAGATTTTTCGAAACTCGTGGTCTAAGTAGGCTATTTACGAAGCTGTTTTATATCCTTTTATTATAGATTTATGTATGGAAGAAACCCACCTCATTAAGACGAGGTAAGTTGAGAAATCATGAAAATATTCGAATCAAAATTAAATAATTTATTGCTAAAACGACACGGTGGCGTTTCCTCTTCCCGGCCGTCCAAACGGTTACCTTACACCTTTCTGGTAGGTCGGACGGTCTGGGTCTCAACAACAACGGTGGCGTTTCCTAATTATATTTTACGAAAACTGTATACAATACATACAGCTTTCTTTCGAAATAATTTAAAATAAAAATATATTTTTTATTATCAGAGATAAGCCCGGTTTCTGTAAAATTATAAACCATTTATATTAAATTGGAATATATAGTGCAGTTAAGTATTAAGCAAATAGTTGGCTTGTATTATGAATTCATCATTGTGATAAATTTCTAAACTTAAGTGCTTAGAAAAATGTTTAATTTCTTGATAACTCAGGAGAAAAATCGTTAAATACTCCCCAAAAAGGTATTTGCTACTTTAAAAAAAAAAAACTTATACACGATTAGGGAAAATTACGTTTGCTATTCGATATCGGAATATTTCCTTCTTATCTTCTTCGAAAAACTGCTTTTATTGCTAGTATTTGCGTAGATATATATTACTTTTCTTATATACATATAATGTATAAGGAAAGTATTGTGACGGGGGCGAAAATTCGAATTCGAGTTTTCGACGTGAGAGCACGTTTCAAGCATCCTTGAACACGAATCAGACGTTTTTGGGATGTGTGTGAGTGTGTGTGTGTGTGTGTGTGCGAGTCTGTGGAGACGATAACTGACCACCGAATGGACCAATTCGAACGAAATTTGATACAAAAATTACAATCCATGAATGCTGGAAGCCTATTGTTTTTATACGCAATCGAATGTTCAGAACCCCCCCTAAATTTTCGAGTGAAATTTTGAAAAAATCATCAAAAAATTAAAACCTTTAATAAAGTTACGCAAATAGACATTTCTTATGTAATTTTTCATTAGAAAACGATTGACAGAAATTTTTGAACGCTAGCATGAACCGTTGAGATATTGCACATTTTTTAAAAAAATTATCAAAAATCGTATAAAAAATACTATCTATTGTGAAATATGTTCACTTTTCATAAGTAATAATATGCTATAAATTGGGTGACATTATTCTCGTGGATCTAGCTAGTTCCAGTCATGAGAAAAAATACTTAGACTAATACTTTTGTATTTGAACGCCAATAGTCATTTTTCTGCTATAAGAATAACTTATTTCTCCGTCCATAACGCTTGGCGACTTCTTTAAATGCTGCCAAATTAACGAAAATCTCGTCAAATGGATAAAAACGACGTTAAATCAATGAAAATGATGACTGATTGACGAATATTTAATATCTTGGAAAGAAGTAAGTATCTACTATAAGAATAAGCTATTTTTTTTTACTGTAAAAGTGGTAAATTCATTGCAGTATATAAAGAAAGTCGTATGCTGCCCACATCAGATTTTTTTTACTTTGGGACGTAGTTTTTTTTTTTTTTTTTTTTTTTTTTCTCTCCCCTGTTGCTGTTGAAATTAAAGGATGCATAAAAACTTGTAAGACACGGATCGAATCAAATTAGTATGGCCACTTCCACTTTCCGAGCACGTTTGATTTAGTTGCAAGTTTCCCGCGCTCTGACAGATAACGAAAAATTACCAAAGTTGTTGGACATTTTTTTATCTTTTCTCCCTATCTAGTGACGACAATTTTGATGTGATCAATTACTCATTTTCTGTTCCCCATCTTCCAGTTTTGTAGCTTGTTAATGTACGACAGTGATTGTTTTTATGACGTCCATGAATTTACCGGAATGAGTTTTTAAATGCTTTGGAATTTTTGTTCTTATCTTTGTTCGTTTCTTTTAAAAGGCTATGTATGACTGAAACTTTTTTCGCTCGTGCTTTTTATAGTTGAAAGGAATTTACGCTAATGAATTCTGCAATAAGTTATATTTCAAATAATCCAATTATCTTTTGAACATGCAGAATGCGTTTCTGATAGAAAGCATTGTAATTCAAATTTATATTTGAATGATTTGCACAGTCTGTACTGACTGTTCATAAACGGATGATTGTACTTAAAATGCGCTGGTAATTAAAATTACAGTAAAACATTTGCATTAACCTCCCGAAGACCAAAAGAAGCGTTCCAAAAGTATGAAAGCAACAAATTTCCGAACGGCACGAAAGTCTGTTGCGACCATTCTTTTGGTGTAAAGTTGAGGAAAAATTTATTACTTTCCTTATATACATATAATGTATAAGGAAAGTATTGTGACGGGGTCGAAAATTCGAATTCGAGTTTTCAACGAGAGAGCACTTTTCAAGAATCCCTGATCACGAATCAAACATTTTTGAGGTGATGTGTGTGTGTGTGTGTGTGTGTGTGTGTGTGTGTGTTGAAAGTATGTGTGTGTGTTTGTGAGTCTGTGGAGACGATATCTCACTAACAAATGGAGCGATTCGAATGAAATTTGGTACAAAATGTACAATCAGTGAATACTGAAAGCCTATTGTTTTTAAACACAATCGAATGTTCAGAACCCCCCCCCCCCTAAATTTTGAGTGAAAGTTTGAAAAATTTATCAAAAAATCAAAACCTTTAATAACGTTCCGCAAATAGACATGCCTTAAGTAATATTTCCTTAAAAAACGATTGACATAAACTTTAGAACGCTAGCATGAACCGTTCTCGAGATATTGCACATTTTTAAAATAAATTTATCAAAAAATCCCATAAATTAAAAAAAATATATTGACTATTGAGAAACATGTTCACTTTTCATATGTAATACCATGCGATAAATTTGGTGACATCATTTTCGTGGATCTAACTCGTTCTATTCACGAGAAGAGATACTTTGAGTAATATTTTTGTATTTGAACGGCAACCTGCTATAAAAATAACTTATTTCTTCGTCCATAACGCTTGGCGACGAGTTTGGCGGAATGTCGCTAACTTAGCGAGTTTTAAATGTTGCCAAATTAAGGAAAATCTCGCCAAATGAATAAAAATGACGCTAAATCAATGAAAATGACGACTAATTGACGAAATATCTATATCTTGGAAAGAATATAAGTATCCACTATAAGAATAACCTATTTTCTTTTACTGTAAAATTAGTAAATTCATTGCATTATATAAAGAGAGTTATGTGCCCTACAGATTTTTTACTTTCCCTGCAATACATGGTAATGTATAGGGAAAGTATTGGAATCATGACGAAAATCACAACTCGAGTTTTCGACGGATCTACACGTTTCAAGACCTCTAGAATACGAAAAAAACATTTTTAGCCTGACGTCTGTGTGTCTGTCTGTCTGTGCAGATATTGTATCCACTCTAACTAAAAAACTAATGGACCGAATTTCACAAAATTTTGTAGGTAACTGTGGGCGGGGCTGGTGCTGATTAGTTTTGGGTACGATTCAGAATAAAAGAACCCGCCTTTTTTGTGAAATGGCCCGCAAAAGCTTGTATCCACTGTAGCTGAAAAACTAATGAACCGAATTTCACAAAATTCGGTAGATGAGTTACGTATAGGTCACCCTGGTGCTGATTAGATTTTGGTACGATTAAAAAAAAAATAACCTGCCTTTTTTTGCAAAATGGCCCGCAAAAATTGCCAAAATCTAAAATAAAAAACTGGGTATACTCAAATATATCCATTAAATGCTGATTTAATACGTAATTTTTAACGATGAAAAGAATAAGACCAGCCCCATTACACTAGGACTAGCCGTTCTCGAGATATTTTAGTTTTTCGTACTTTCCCTACGCCATCTTTGAAAATAAGTCCGGTTATCGAATGAGAACGAAAATAGAATTAAAAGTGAAATGAATTTAATTAAAATAAAGAGAACGTTAATATAAGTCTGCAGGGAAAGTCATGTGCTGCTCACATCAGATTTTTTACACTAATGCTGGTATCCTGGGCATGAATTATACAGATAGACAAAATGATGGTAACAATTTCTTTTAACGAATTGTTTGAATTTAAATATAGGAAGATAAAACGGTACAACAACATCTTGTTGTTACATATATGGCTTTATTGGAAGCCAATCCATTACACAACACCATAGCTGTTAGCAGTTACTCATTCAGCACCACCCAGGAGGCACGTGTAACTTAGGTTTGTCACGGACGCGAGTAACATTGCCAGAGATTGGTATAATTACATTTAAACACAAGTTACACATGTATATAAAAATATTAAAAAGCAAAATGAAATAAGATTAAAATTAATTAAGGAAGCGACCAATGGCAGTTTCGACAGAATTTAAATAATTTAAAAGGAAAAAAGAGGTTAACGTTATACATACAAAAAGGAGCTATTGAAATTAAAGAGATAGAGAATTAACACATAGAAATTATACAAATAATATAATTTAAAATTAAACTTTTCAAAACATGTATCTAAGATTATCAAATAGTAGACTTATAAAAAGACAAATTAAGAAAATTTAAAATTTAAAACTTCTCTTCAAAACTAGTGAAATAAAAAAAGGTGTTTCTTCAACAAATTTGAATATTAAGACTCAGATCGATGTGTATCAAAATTCTTACAAACTTAATCATTTGTTTCATAAAATGAATTTGATAAGTTCATAAGTTTAATAAGTGGTGGCGCAAGAGTGGATGTGTATCCGTGAAATCCTCTAGTTCCATCGGGTCCTTTTGGTCGTTCGTCTCAATACGATTACTTTAGGTTCAACACACTGTCTTCTTGTCAGGCAGCATCGGGCGCGGTTAGTACTTGGGTGGGTGACCACCTGGGAACACCGCGTGCTGTTGGCACATTTCGGACGCGGTAGCCCGGTGATTTGCACGCTGCCACAACTGCCGCCGTGTTCATGCGGAGTACGATCACGTTAAACATGTGGGTCCGTAAGTCCTTCCGAGAGGTTGGTGGTAGGGGAAGGAGGGTACGGTCCCTGTGGATGCCTCCCCCACTGGGTTCCGGTCTAAATTGGGTGGCACTTCCCGGCCGTCCAAACAGTTACCTTACACCTTTCTGGTAGGTCGGACGGTCTGGGTCTCAACAACAACAACACTGTCTTCTTGGCATCCATTTATTATTGATCACTACATCCCTTTTAAATGAGCCAAGAAGCAATAATTTTACCATTTCCTGCTAAGTCATCAGATTCCAAGCTATCTTCCTTTGAAATTCTTGGTGTCATAAATGAAAGGTGCCATCGTGTTGCACAAATGACAATTTTGAAACACTTAAAATTCCTTTCATCATCCATAGCATTCTTCAAGGATAATTTCAACATAGCATCATGTGTTACAATATCCACTTTCTTATCGTCTCTGGGGTATTTCTTTAAATTACAAAGGGCAATTCCAGATTTGCCCCGAAGTTTGTGAATGGTATTAAGAGCTATTCTGCCAATATTCACATTTCGGGAGTCCTTAACTGAGCTATTTTTTGATTTCTTCACCACACAGAATGTAGTTGTTCTCAAAGGCAGAAATTACTCCAGGCCCAAATGTACTTTTTCTTAAGAAACTGCAATCAGCCAGGTGATAAATACCCGTAAAATACTACAGTTCTGCTTCTGGCCTACATCGATAGGAAGCTAAGTTCATACTTAAAGAACCCGCTATAGGGAGATGAAGGGGGGGGGGGGGTATGTTCCAGTTCTGCTCTGGGCAAAACTTCATAGTGTAACATTATTTGCATACAGTTGCAATGCTAAGGTAGGGAAGCATTAAAGGAATTGGATCTCCACTGTCAACGAAAACAGAATGATTCTCTGCTGGGCCCCTATTGACGAAGATATATTTTTAATTCTACTCTCATTTTATTGTCGGCTTCCTTTTTTTTTTGAGATTCTGTCTATTCCAGTGCTCATACGTATTTCCTCCCTATACAAGAGATAGATCGAAGTTCTTTACCAGCTGAACGACCCAGCTGAATGTATACTATCTACTCGAGGAAAAAAAATGAATTTATTATGTTAGTTTATTCTTTAAAAATATCCTTTGGAGCCCATAATTGCGCTGCTTCAATTTTGGTATGCATTTAAATTGTAACCAACTGAATATTTTTGTCGCCCATTCCATAAACTATTCTTATTTATTCACATCCCTCGTTCACTGAACTTAGCCAGTACCATACGTCGAATGGCACCTCTTTGGATGCTAATAGGCACCGCTCTTTCTGTTCGTAAACCCCATTTCATCATCCCTTTACTTTTCAAAATATTCATTAGAGCTCGTGCCGAGGGGCGCATTTCTAACCCAAAATACATACATTCCAGTTCTGTATGAATAAGAACGAGCCACTCTTGCGCAGTCCAAAAATACAGCCCTGTTTTCGGGTCTGGATTATCTCCAATAAAGTGTCGGAGCCGACTTTTGCTGATGACCATAACATCGGTTGTAACTACCGCTTGCGAACAAACTTAACTGCTTTGGGAGTAGAAAAAAGCGAAGGAGAAAAAATAAGCCCGCAGAAGGAAGCCATCACTTATACACTTCCAGGAAAAATGGAACTTTTTCAAGCGCGTTTCAACTCATTAATTATTCCACGTCTGGCGTCATGTTTTCTTGATGGCACTTAAGACCGGCCGGTATCTCGTGCCGCGTTTTGCATTTTTATTTCTTACTTTTTCCGCGCGTAGGGAAATTTGAGTTGTTCCTCATTCGCTTTTGTTCTCTGAAAAGACTTCTGGATGTGCCAGCTGACGCACCCGCCATTTTCTGCCACCCTTTGTGATTATGCTATCTAAGCTGTGATTTTGTAATACAAAGTGTGGTAATATAGCGGCAGGAATATTGAAGACACTTGATTCTGCAATATTCATGCAGCATTGGAATTTATGTGACTTTTAGTAGTATAGATTATATCAAGTCATCAATAAATAGCTTCATATATCTTCTGTAGAATCTTTAAAATGCTCTGCAGCGACTAGGCCCAGACCCAAAACTACGACCTGTTACAAATTGTTTCTATTCATTACATTTTTGGGAAGGCTTATAATAGGATGGTAACCTCATCTCGTCTTTAAAGATCACAATCTCATTTCTTCTCTAAGATACCGTCAAGCTCCACATGTGAAGCACTTTCATTGTCAAATACGTTTCAAAGCAGATTTATAATTAACCAACGCACAGACTGATGAAGACAAGCTTCAGACTCTTATAACAATTATATGCATATTGTAGTCTGATATTGTTAAATATAAACATGCTTACGATTAAATACACATCGAAAAACATATTTACGATTTAATAATCATGATGTTGTTGAGACCCAGACCGTCCGACCTACCAGAAAGGTGTAAGGTAAATGTTTGGACGGCCGGGAATAATCATGATGTGCATCATCTAAGACATTTATTATGATAAACGTAACTAGTTAATGGTGAGTGATTGGACACTAAGAAATTGAGGTGGTTACTAAGAAAAGGATAGTGATGATTTAAGCCATGGTGTACAGTGGCGTAAGAAATTTTTCATGTGGAGCGAGAAGATTTTGGTGTCTTGCTTCAAACAATTCTTTGTTTTCATTAGTAAAAAGCGACAACCCCAGTGTAATAGTTTCTATTTTTGATGTATATTTTTTCATGCAAGCTTTACCTTATAAATTTATAAAAAATATACCAAATTGCAGATAAAATTCTTATTTCAAATTTTTACTGCTGTTTTTACAAAATACTTTTTCTGTCTCTCCTAAAACTATAATAGATTCTTGAAATTGATTACATCTCGTTGTTACTAATCCCATTTGTTTGGCACAACCAGGATGGAAGAACCCATGGGACAGAAGTCCCTGATTTTAAGGACAAGATTGCAGCTTTTGTTGGTCCAAAGACCCCATGATGGATTGCTGTTGTCTGACTTTGCCCAATACCATCCAATTTTGCCCCGAACCCAGTGGGGGGGGGGGGGGGGGGGGGGTGATTGCATCTTTAAAATCTTAGGTTCAAAATAGTTTCATTGTAAACATTTCTTATTAGGAATATTATTTCATAAAAATTTAAAGATATTTGACCTTGTATGAAATTGCAATGTAGGCTAGTATTTATTAGACCTATCGAAATTTAAAAATCCAAAGGGATGCTTTAATTCGTCTTCGTGCTATTGTCGTCCATATTTTACAGACTTTCAAGCAGAGGGGATACTCCAAAAATGACCAAAGCATGTTCTGGAGGTTGATATTTTCTTTATATACTATAGTTTAATTTATATATGTAATAACTAATAAATCCATTCAAGGATTTCCAACTGCGGAGTGCCCAAGCAGCCCTTTAAACTCCAATTTAACGGGCTGTTGGGAAATAGTGCTAAAAGATACGCTACAGAAAAGAAAATTCAAGCAGCGGGCGATGGATCCTGATTGTGAGACTAATCAAGATCTGTCGAGTCGCAGAATTTGGAATATGAGGTAAATATGCCTCAAGAAATAAGGGAGAAGTTTTAAGTGGGAGGGGTCTACATGTGTTCCGTGAAGCACTGGCCTTGAATAACCAATAAATTACTTCTATGGAGTGAAAGAAGTCATCGCCGGTATTCATTACGAATTCTCATTTTGATCAATTATCATTAACATTTGAAAATTAGGAAAGGAACCGCAAAATAGGTTTGCTTCACTTGAAAGCTGCAGATAAGTGGTGGTAGGATCTTATGAAACTATATGACAGAACAATAGTTTTCAGAGTGAGGAGAACATTATTCGATGCCTTTTAGCTGAGGCAAAATCTTAAAAATGGCAAAATAAATTAGTGAGTACAAGTTGGATGGAAGGTTAGGGGGAAATACTTGATCTTTCAATGGATAATTGGTCTCTGCTGTGACTATAAGTGAAGACTATATATCTGTGAAGACTATACTCTGTGAAGACTATAATTATATGAGGTCGTTTGTTAGATTTCCGAAAGGAATTTACTCATGAAAGAAAATGACACCAGAAAAGAACATCTTGTGGCTATTAACTTAAAATTGACATGTTATTTAAGGGAAAATATCAATTTGGTTAATTTAAAAAAGGGTAATTTTTAGGTGAAAATTCTATGACATACATACTTTTCGATCAGAGTCCATAATTTTTGAAAAATGATTATGAGCTACTGAGCTACTTAGGAGCGCCCCTTTACTCGTTTGACGCCTGGAACAGTCGCTTTATTTCGTTCCATGACGGTATGACACGGATAATCACGCGGGGCGCGGTAGCCCATTGGTTAGCGCGCTGGAGTTGCACTCGGTAGGCCCGGGTTCGATTCCAGCCACTGCCAAAACTGCCGCCGTGTTCATGCGGAGTACGATCACGTTAAACATGTGGGTCCGAAAGTCCTTCCGAGAGGTTGGTGGTAGGGGAAGGAGGGTACGGTCCCTGTGGATGCCTCCCCCACTGGGTTCCGGTCTAAATTGGGTGGCACTTCCCGACCGTCCAAACAGTTACCTTACACCTTTCTGGTAGGTCGGACGGTCTGGGTTTCAACAATCAACAACAACAACGGATAATCACGCTCTAAAACTGAGTCATAATTTAAAACAACTTTGACAGAAAATGGCGCCTTGCACAGGTTTGTATTTGCATGAACCCCATTCTTTCCAGTCTCGTGCGTAGCAATTTGCATTTTCCCTAGGAGTTCCTTGCAAAGTGGTCTTTTCCCTCTTCTCGTCGGCCCTTTCTGATATTGATTTGGTTGTCTGGGAAAGAAAATGGGAACGTGTCATCTGGGGAAATTAAGAAAAATTTGGAGGTCGCGTATTGAAAGTCAGACACCATTTATTCTTCCTAATTCGCTTTGTTGTTACTCTTCAATGAGATTGATTCTTTTTTTAATTCTCCGTGAGTGGGTACGTACAGTGCTCTACTTCTGGAAGTCATTTTTCATCCTGATAGTGTCATAGGAAATTGTGAGTCTTATTTAATTTTTGGGTTTGGGTATTGATTGCCGAAATTTTGCAAGTAATTTAATAACGTCGTTTGAATTGCTTTTCCTTTTAATATGTATTCTATATATAAAATGGAAAAGATTTATTATAGCCTGCTCAAAAATCTACTTTGCCGCCTTTAGACACTGGCACATAAGATACTGTTCATAAATGAAAAATATATTATGTGAAAATATTATCTTTATATGTTCCTCAAAAGTGCTCAAATAATTTTGGACTTTTGTATCCCGATTAAATTGATCGTTGCGTAAAGTCCATTTTTGTGGTATAAAAACAACTCACAATTGAGATAGATAACGAACTTTGCTAATCATACTCATAGGAAACTCATGCCTATAGGAAGCGTTCCCAAAGAGGATTGCGCACCCATTACAGAAAACATTCATGGACCAGTTTCTTTTTTATGCTCTCTTCAACATGGAATAACCAATGCCTGCAATGGCAACAAGAAAACTTACTGTCAATCGGGATTGACAAATTTACTCTCACCACTAGCTGGCTGTAATTTTGTTTCTTAATTAGGCTCAGACTGCACGAAGTTGCAGCAGCAAAGTTCTATATTTTCTTGCTGCCATTGCATCCACGCAGGGCCGGCTCAAGGATATTTTCGTGTGTGGGCAAGACAGTTTGGAGCCGCCTTTCATATATATCTATCTATATATATATATATATATATATATATATATATATATATATATATATATATATATATATACACACACATATTGAGCTACAGTCACGAAACTGGGCATGCAAATTTCGTTTTAAGAGGTATGCAAATGATCAAACTGTCAACGCCAATGACGTTATAGGGCTCATGCAACACGCATGGGAATGACGTATAGTGCAGCATTTATAACGTCTGATGTTCTTACTTACGAGCAACTGAAACTGGATTTTCTGCTTTGATACTGAAAATTGTGTACAAAGATGCCTTTGAGACATACTCGACAGCACTAAGAACAATTGTCGGATTTAAAGAGAAGTCGCATCCATGGCCCAAGGGAAACTGGTCCAACAGACGTATCAGTCGCTATCTTGGTCAGAACGATATGGTAGTTGTTCGGTGATGGAAATAGTGGATCAATGAAGACCCATGTAACCGTCGCAGAGGCTTAGAATGCCCCAGACAGACAACTGCTGGAGTGGATCGTGCAGTCAAGAGAGGAGTTACATCTACACCAATAGCATGGTTACCAGACATTCGAATCTTATCAGCCATCACCCGTGAATCCTGTATCAATGTATATTATTCGGAGACGACTGATGGGATTAACTGTCGACGTCCATTAACGCGCCTACCACTGATCCCTTAACATAGGCAGAGACGTCTGAATTGGTATTTAGCTCGGTCAAACTAGACAGTGTCTGATTGGAGGCATGTTTAGAGACAAATTCCGCTTCGTCAGTACTGATGACCGACGCATAGGTGTGCGCATGAGGACTGGACTTTTTTCGTGATTATACGAGAAAGCTATTAAGAGCAAAGCATCTTAGATAGGCAAGGAGAGAATAATCTCCCTTAGAAACAGGATCGCCATCACCTTACGCAAATTATTTTATTTCATTGACCTATCAAATTTTATTCTCATCTAAATTTCGAGCTTTAATTAGCGGTTTAGAAAATGTAATGCCTTACATTTCTTTCTACATGCATAATGCAGCAGTAATTTATAATACATAACTGAATTTTGGACTTTATTTGCAATTTCCCTGCACACAAATGATGTATAGGAAAATATAATGATGGGGTCGTAAACTCGAATTTTCGACGGATGAATATACGTTTTGGGCATCCTTTAACCCACATCAATTATTTTAAAGGGATGTCTGGTCTGTGCGTGAGTGTAATGTATATATGGATGTGTATAGGAGTCTAGAGAGACAAAATTTCTAGAACGAATGGAGTGAAGTGAACAAAATTTATGATTAAAGGAAAATGAACAAGCGGAAGGTCGCAAATTTTCAAACTTCTTTTAAATCATAAAAAAAAAATCTGATGTAGGCAACACATGACTTTCCTTATATAATGTAATGAATTTACTACTTTTACAGTAAAAAAAATAGGTTTTTCTTATAGTAGATACTTATATTCTTTCCAAGATATTGAATTTTCGACAATTAGTGGTCATTTTCATTGATTTAGCGTCATTTTTATCCATTTGGCAAGATTTTCGTTAATTTGGCAACATTTCAAAAAGTCGCCAAGTTAGCGACATTCCGCCAACTTCATCGCCAAAATCTCGCCAAGCGTTATGGACGAAGAAATAAGTTATTCTTACAGCAGATAAATGATTATTGACGTTCAAATACAAAAGTATTACTCAAAGTATCTTTTTTCATGAATGGAACGAGCTAGATCCACGAGAATGATGTCACCCAATTTATTGCATGATATTACATATGAAAAGTGAACATGTTTCTCAATAGGATTATTTTTTCTATTTTATATGACTTTTTGATAATTTTTTTTAACAATGTGCAATATCTCGAGAACGGTTCATGTTAGCGTTCTAAAATTTATGTCAAACGTTTTCTAATGAAAAATTACATAAGGTATGTCTATTTGCGTAACTTTATTAGTGGTTTTGATCTTTTGACGATTTTTTCAAAATTTCATTCGAAAATTTAGGGGGGTTCTGAACATTCGATTGCGTACAAAAACAATAGGCTTCCAGTGTTTACGGATTGTGATTTTTGTACCAAATTTGGTTCGAATCGGTCCATTCGTTCGTCAGTTATCGTCTCCACAGACCCACTGACACACACACACACACACACACACATACTTTCACACACACACACAGACATCACTTCAAAAATGTTTGATTCGTGATCAGGGATGCTTGAAACGTGCTCTCCCGTCGAAAACTCGAATTCGAATTTTCGACCCCGTCACAATACTTTCCTTATACATTATGTATATAAGGAAAGTAAAAAACGGCATTCAAAAATATTAAATAAACAATCATATTAAATGTAAGTTTACGTGAATAACATCTATGTTTGGGGTTTCTGTGTAGGGGAAACGAAGCGTTACGAAAAATGTAAGCCTTTTGGGCGCTTATTATAATAATTTCAATATTTTAATATTCAGAACTTTTTTTTAGAAAACAAAAAGTGTCTGTCCGAGCGAGTGTTTTTATTATTCTTGTTTTCATTTTAAACTATAAAATAAAGATATAAATAGTAAATGACAAAAAAAAGTACTAGGAAATTTAGTATCAAAATTTATATTTATTATTAAGAAAAGCTTTTATAGTTCTCGAGTAATCGTCTTGCCAAATTGAAGAAGATTGAAATTTTTCAATTTTTCAAGTTAATAACATCTCAAAAACCTAAGAAACTAGCTTTAAACAATAAGCATGAATTTGTAGCTCTGTGAAAGCCCTACAGGTATATATAATTGGATTTTGGATAGAACTCTATTTTCTTTTCGGGAGTGAGGGGAGGCTTAAACTTTGAAACATAAAAATGAGGTTTTTTCCATGTTTCATACTTTCACTCGAAATATCTACGAAAGTATAAACGATCGATAAAATTATTAAGTGATAAAAATATGTATAAGGAAAGGTTTAGTTTCTAAATTTATATGTATATTTAAAAAAAATTTATAGTTTTCGAGTAATCATCTTGTCAAGTGGAAGAAGTTTGAAAATTTGAAGTACTTCAAGGTTGTAAATCTTATAGCTTAAAAACTAAAAGTGATAACTATACACAATTAGTATGAATTTATTGCTCTTTAGAAATCCTACAAGTGTATATAATTGGATTTTGGGTCACTTTCTTGGTTTTTGAAGTATGGTGGTTATAATTTCGATATTTTAACATATCGAAATTATAACCACTATACTTCAAAAACCAAGTTTTCCCATGGGTGGGAAAGCTTTAATATTTGAAATGCCACGATTGTTGCAACTCAGTTTGGTTACTTACTCTTTTGTGAAATATTGGTGCACAAGCACGACATATTTTGTTTTGTTTAAAAACAATTAGGATGTCAAATGAATATGGGGATTCTAAGGATGCTTAATGATTGGTGAGGTTTGAACAGAATAGGCAGAAATATACATACGAAAATATACGTGGAAATATACATACGGAAATATACATAATAATGGAATACTATCCAAATTACAACAAAATTTTACACTTTGACTAATTTAACATTTGCTTTATTGTATCACTGGAACGAATTACCCGGTGTTGACCGGGAAGAAAATAACCCCCCGTTACTTAATACATTTATAAAAAATCTGATATGGGCAACTCATGACTTTCTTTAAGTAATGCAATGAATTTACTACATTCACAATTAAAAAAATGTTATTCTTATAGTAGATACCTATATTACTTTCCAAGACATTGAATTTTCTTCAATTAGTCGTCATTTTCATTGATTTAGCGTCATATTTATCCATTTGGCGAGATTTTCGTTAATTTGGCAACATTTAAAACTGTCGCCAAGTTGGCGACATTCCGCTAAATTCGTTGCCAAAATCTCGCCAAGTGTTATAGATGGAAAAATAAGTTATTCTTACAGCAGATAAATGCCTATTGGCGTTCAAATACAAAAGTATTACTCAAAGTATCTTTTCTCGTGAATAGAACGACTTAGATCCATGAGAATGATGTCATCAAATTTATCGCATGATATTACATATTAAAAGTAAGCATGTTTCTCAACAGTTAATATTTATTTTTAATTTATGGGATTTTTTTGATAAATTTATTTCAAAAATGTGCAATATCTCGAGAACGGTTCATACTAGTGTTCTAAAGTTTATGTCAATCGTTTTCTAAGGAAAAATTACATAAGAAATCTCTATTTGCGTAACTTTATTAAAGGTTTTGCTTTTTCAATGTTTTTTTCAAAATTTCACTCGAATATTTAGGCAGGTTCTGAACATTCGATTGTGTTTTAAAACAATGGGATTCCAGTATTCATGGATTGTGATTTTTGTACCAAATTTCATTCGAATCGCTCCATTCGTTCATGAGATATCGTCTCCAAAGGCTCACTGACACACACACAGACATCACCTCAAAAATGTTCGATTCGTGATCAGGGTTGCTTGAAACGTGCTCTCCCGTCGAAAACTCGAATTCAAATTTTCGATCCCGTCACAATACTTTCCATATACATTATGTATATAAGGAAAGTAATAACACTGCTCAATTTTCTTCAAATCCTAAACCGACGCCAAATTACCAATACGCTATCGGCGAAGCGAAAAGAAAGTAAACTCTCTCCGTAATGCAGAATATAAATGAATGATAGATTAATAACCTCTAGGAGATGAACGTGGCATTAGATCGTTACGGTAGCTGTTAAATCGTATCGATGACTGGAGGTTCTTCAACTGTTAAATCGAGAATAAAGCTGCTAGGTCATATCGGTAGCTGAAGATTATCTGATTTTGGAATTTAAAAATTCGTTAAAATTCGAATGTAAATTTTGATAAAAGGCCTTCGAGATGCATTAGTTCAGATATAGATGCGACTGTGTAGAAGACCCAGACCGTCCGACTCGTCCAGAGGACTAAGAGCAACTATTTGGACGGCCGGAGATGCGACTGTGTGAAAAAATTCAATGAGATAGATATCGGTCGGCATTGTGGACAAACAAACAGATTGATTCTTCTTTTTATTATTATAGATTCACAGTGGGTGAAGACATTAGGAAAGAAAGGTGGAGGGGGTAAAAATTAAAAATATTCTAATTTTCTACCGAAAGATAAAGTGCATAACAAAACTAAGAGAGGGGAAAAAATCATATTTGCAATCATTAGAGAACAAGACGGTAAAAAATGCAATGTTTGTTTTCGTAATTTAAAAAAAAATAACAAACGAAAACATCTGAAAATAATTTAGAGATTTATGGGCCTAACAGAAACACAAGGAAATATCCAAATGCTTCCAAATTCATTAAAAAAGGATAGGAGGGGGGGGGGGGGGAGGTTAGAAATTAAAAAATATGAACTTTCGAGTGGGGTAATAAAAATAGGGTGTATTAAGAATTAAAAAAAAAACCTTCGTTGGAAAAGAGGACCGTCAATGTTTAATTTTTTCTCGGTTTCGAAAAAAAAAAATAGACAAAAAAATACCACATATCATACAATACAACTTTATATAAGAATAATAATAAATCGAATGTTGACTAGAACATGGGGATATTAAATGAATTGTTTGAGTAGAAATAAAAAAAAAATCACAATATCAAAATGTATATTACAAATTTTAAGATTGTTTAATTAACATTTTACTTAAAAGTGTATTAAATTATAATTATAACTAAAAGTGTAATTATGCAAAAAAATAGTATTTACAGATTATTGAACGTATATCTAGACAGAAATTTGTGTGCATGAGCAAAAGAATATGTATAATTCTCAGATTGAGTCTATAGAATATATTTATTTATTTTATAAAACAGCTCTAACAATTTATAAACAACTTTTGCACTTTCATGCAAATATTCATAAAAGAATATTTTACTTCGCAAAAATATTTTGTACCATTTTATTTTTCGTTTTGGATTGAAACTGGAAAAAATACAAAATTAAGATCATTTTACACCATTGCTTAATTATTTGCCTCTGAAATTCCTCATAGAACAGCCATAGTATTATGGATAAAAACATGAAAAAATTATTCTTTTATCAGTATTATTCTGGGGCTAATGTCATAGACTAAATTCAGTACCAAATTAATTTTATTTGTTGAAACACATTAAAAATTGACAAAAAATGTAGTCAATTAAGAAATTTTGCAAAAATATTTTAAATAATTGAAAGAAAAGTTTACCCCAATAGTTAGAACTTAAAAGACAGCCATAGTTGTCGATGGATTTGTGAATGTCGCACAACAGCATAACACAACACTTTGAACACTAAGAAGTAGATTTTTACTTCTAGTCACTGTGTTTGTTATCTGCATGGCCTCCATCCAGCTAGGCTGAATACCTAAATGATCTAAAACGGTAGACGATCAAAAGAATGACCATCTGGACTAATCTCCTCCCTCCCTTCCTTTTAGAAGTGCGATCACAGAGACCGCATCCATGTGTTTGCAATTTGAATTTGAAACCAGGAAAAAATTCTGAGAATCGCCTCTTGGGTTTTTCCTAGGATTTGGGAAAGCAAAGTCCCCTAAGGGATTGCAGGCTGCACCCAGCTGCAAGTTGTTTAAAATCTAGTAATCTCTCAAGTGTTTGAGCGTACGTACTTTCAAGTAGATCTGTACATTGCTTCAAAAAAGATATAATTATGGGGGAAAAACGAGTTTCTCCTTTTTATATTTTAATACTATCTGAAAAAATAAATTCGTTTATATTAAAGTGGCACAAAATTGGTTCATTTTCAAAAATTTTTTAATACGACCACAAAAGTCATTCTTACTACACCTAATTTCACTTCCAAATGGCCGCCCCTAATTCGGCCGCTGTGGGCAATTGCCCACGCCGCCCACGCCTTAAACCGGGCCTGCATCCACGAAGGCTGCACGAAGTTGCAGCAGTTCCATGCTGTTGAGCGTAAAATAAGAGCGTAACCGGTCTTATCGATGTTGTTATCTGCAGTGAAAGCATGATCCTAACTTCAAACCTTCTGCAATCGGGGCATGGACTCGATTGTTGTAATCTCCTGTAGCCTGAACTAAATTTTGAATAAATGAGAAGCTGGCTGTGGCGGTAAGATTGAATATGTCTGTCCCCATAGAAGTTCGTAATATTGCGATGCATACGTATCAAGTTTTTTTTTTTTTTTTTTTTTTGCTATTGCAGGTATTAGTTATTTCATGGTGACGAGCTCACAAGTGCTAAATCGGTCCATGGATGCTGTTACCTGCAGTGGGAGCCCGATCCTAATTTTTGTAGTATTCGAATATTTTCCAAACATTTTCGATATTTCGATACCCTATAAAATAAAATTATACAAACCCAGTGTTTATTGCAGAAAGGCGCAAGAAGCGTCTATTAAACGCCCCTGTACCAAATTCCATGCAAGATGAGGCAAGTATTTTAATAGCAGTTTTTATAATCCATTTTTACGACTGTCGAGACATGTCCGGTAATAGGATTGTGTCCGCTCTGGACTAAATCGCTAGCTATAAAAGAGCCTCCATGATCTAGCAGCCCCCCCCCCCCCTCTCATTTTCCGTTGCCGAGGAACTTCAGACGCATAAAAGTGGTTCACTCTTAAATACTCGCTTGATGCACCACACATACATACGCCACTTTGTGCTGAAAAGAGCGTTAATTTGCGGCAGAACTACGTGCATAGCATTTCCGCAGAGTTTTCGCTGAGTAAAAAGACTTCGGCGCCCCAATTAAAGGAGCAGCAACCAGCGAAGGGCTAATGTGATATTTCTTCACGGAATGACCTACGGGGGTTGCATGCTGGGGATGCAAAATGGCTTATGATCTATATTGTATAGCTTACAATTTACATGATATAATGACCCTTGGGTAGCTATTTTCTCTTAACCATCAGACCAGGTTGCCTTTAAAATTGTTTGCCATCATAGGAATTAATACGATCAAGAAAAGTACATATTACATAAGAGTTCCATAACCGTTTTATTATGGTTCAGCATCGACAGTTTTGTAATTTTTTTTTTAAATTCCCCAAAATTATATTTTATCATGATCTACTTTAAAGACTGCACCAGTTGCTTGGACAACAGAAATTCCACAGTGGCCTGTGTCTGGGCATTCTGGTAGTCTAAATCCTTTTTCATTTTATTAAATAGCAGAAAAATTTGACTAACTCCAAATTTTACTAAATGTTTCTATATTCCAATACAGAATATCAGAATATATATATATATATATAATAAATAAGATAAAATTAAAAATAAAATTAAAATAGTTATACTAATTTAAAACATGATCAGTGTCATACCCTGGTTCAAAAACAATACGGAGGAAAATTAATTAAATATGATATGATAGGAAATATCAGACAAAAGGAAAACAATGCTACCATAAAAGACAAAATGATCTTAATTTTAAATCTGAATAATACACATGAATTTATCAACATTCAAGAGCGAAGCATACTAATCAAGTTCAAACAACAAAGGATTATCAAAATCTGGAGGCTCAAAATATTAAAATGACAAAATAAGAGAAAAGATACAATCCGAAAATATGAAATAGGATGGAAGCTCTGTGAATCCAGCTTATCAAGGATCTTTGCATCCACAGAGGTTCCAAATGTGTTTCGCTCAACGATACAGCCACATGGCCGAAATAACGTCAAAAGATCCGACACATTTCCAGACTATAACATAAACGAAAATAACAAAAAATAAGCAGAAGGAAATTGGATGGAATATAATGAAAGTGCATTAAGCAAACATATAAGCAATCTAACCAACAATCCACAATGTTTCGGATAGAATTAAAGTCATACCTTTCTTCACCATTATACAAGACACATTTTCGTTGCACTAAACAAAGTATTAGGAAAGAGTACAAGAGAGCGCCATCTGATGTGAATTATAGGAAATACTTCTGCATGTTTAACCAAAGGACTATACAAATATATAAGTTTCAAACCCAATAATTAGAGATATAAAGATTAAAAAAAAAAAAAAAAAAAAACGCAATAAACTCAGTAATAATTAATAATTAACGATTATATAATATGTATCCAAAACTTATTACTAAGACAATAAAATCTCAAAGAATATTTTAATGTTCAAAGTATACAATAGCAATTTCAAATTAGACTAAAACAATAAATAATATATTATAAATAGTATTCAAAATTTCTAAAGTGATATTTAACAAAATTAACTGGATATGATTCAGTTTTACAGTGTCGAAATAAATCTGCAAGATGGTTACTGTATTGTGTATTTTCACATAACCTAAAAATCCTATGAAATTGATTTATTAAAATATTTTTATATACCTGTTTACTCATACATGAGTTAAAATTGATTATCTTGTGAATTTTAAAAGGAAAACTTTTTCTTTTATCATAAATGTTTGACAAAAATGAATATTCATTATCAAGAGATAGAGTTAAATCTAAGAAATTAACGCTAGTTGAGAAGTTGCTTTCGTTTGGTAAAAGGGATAAATTTGGAGGATAAAAATCAAAATCTATATCATTAGATGAGGGAGCTATTTTAATGAGAATAACATCGTCAATATATCTATAGAATGTATATGCAGAGTTTATAAAATTTGACTCGTAGAAGTGTAGATAAAGATTTGCGAGAGCTGAACTGGCAGAGCCACCCTGTGGAACACCCTTAATTTGCATATAAATTTTATTGCCTTGCATCAAGTAATTATTAAAAATTACACACTT
This sequence comes from Amaurobius ferox, assembly GCA_951213105.1. NCBI lineage: Eukaryota > Metazoa > Arthropoda > Arachnida > Araneae > Amaurobiidae > Amaurobius > Amaurobius ferox. The sequence goes on from OX578136.1 coordinate 112,503,818, forward strand.
GAGAAGGTGGTGCACGAAAGAATGATCAATATCTAAATTTTGTCTATTATAGAAAGATTTAATAATATCCCAAGTTACTTTATATAGATCTTTTATGTCAATATTGTTGAAAAGGTCCTTAAAGTCATACGTTTTAAAACCCAAAATATTAATCGTATCCAACTTTTGAATTAATTGATAACTGTTATTAATAATATGAGAAGTTGAATTATCATTTATATTAGAGATGATTTTATTAAGAATAACCAAAAGAGATTTACTAGCGACAGTTGCATATGATTTATGTCCTATAGTTACAGATCTAAAAGAGATAGGATTTTTATGAAATTTTGGGATCATGACAATATAAGGGAATCTTAGATTGTTGCAAGGTAATTTTAATAATTTATGAAAAGCAATAATTTTCTTAGATATGGATGTTGCTGAAGAATCAATTTTTTTAAAAATATCATTGTGATTTAAGAAATCGTTTAAGATTTGTACATAATATTTTTTACATATGATGGCGTAATTGTTGGCAGCTTTATCCACATATGTGATGACAAATTGTGATTTTAATTCATTAATTTCCTGCTTCAAGTTTGTATAGTTAAATGTAGGTTTAGTTATAGGCATGTTACTTAAAAGATGTTTGATGTTTGTCAGAATGCTAACCTTCCACATATCGAAAGCTTCAATAGGATAGTTTTTACTTAGAGCAATTTTGTATATGAATTTTTCTAGATCAATATTTAGTTGTTTAATTAAAAGAGAGTGATTTAATGTATTTTGGATTCGGAATTTGGTACCATAAAGCATAAGATTTTTAAGTGCTACATTTTGAACAATATTGAGATCACCAGTAATTATGTGGAATGTGGAAGACCCAGGCCGTCCGACTCATCCGAGGATTTGAGTAGCTGGTTGGACGACCGGGAAAGGAAGCTAGCAGGTGCCGACTTCCAAGGACAGCGACCGCTCTGGAGGTTTATTAAAAATCCAGTTTTTTAAAGTTTAAGAATAAATTCGTAAGACAGACAGTTTTACAGACAAGAAATACGGATATAACGAAGACAGGTACTGTAAACAGACACAAATATGGACACGAAACATTCAGAAAAACATCAAGGATAATAATAATGAGACATTGCACAACATGATATAGATGATGAAGTAAATACAAAATGACATGGGAGGTTGATAATAAAAGATGAAAGTGTTTTCAATTTAACAGTAGTGTTATCAGTTATCATATTTACAATTTAATATATACAAGTTTGTACAAACAAAAGCAGGAAAAGGGGAACAGCAGAGGAATCTTCATTGATCAGGAAAGTTAAAAGCAGTAAAGCCCGACGAACTTGTCAATTTACTTTATTGGAAATGTCTCTTGCAATAAGGACACAGTTCTTAAGATAAAAAATGGATTGACTGTTGCGGCTGACACTGGAAAACCAAGCCGCTTCATTTCCAGGAGCAGGTTTAGAAAGATGAAATTTCTTAGTTAAGGGGCAAGAGAAAACAAAGTGATCTACGTCGCCAAAAGAGTTGCATAAGCAGTTCGAGGATTTTTTATGTTTAAAATAGTATAAATAATCAAGAAAAGGACCATGACCAGTTAAAAAATAGATTAAGTATTTATTATGAATTTGGGTATTTACGTTAACTTTGGGGAGATAATTTAGAATTCTGGCTGGGTCATGAGTCCTAGGGGAGATATATTCATTAAGATACTTTTGCCAGTTTTGAAGTAAGAGATTTTTGCAAAAATTAGTTAAACGAGAATAGGGGAGAGGAACTGAAAAAGGGAAACCGGAGGAGGATGCTTCTTTAGCGTGGAAGTCCGCGACTTCATTTCCCAGAATGTCAGCATGGGCCTTGACCCAAATAAGATTAAAAAGGTGTTTAGAGCGAGAAGCAGAGTTTTTGATAGAGTTAATGTAGTTAGATTTGTTTTTAATTGATTTAAAGACCAGGATTGATGAAAGGCTATCCGAAAAAATATTTATTTTGGAGAAGTTATCAGTTGCCCAGTCAATGGCAAAGTTAATGGCCGCTATTTCTGCCTGAAAAACTGTGTTCCCATTGTCAAGTTTGAATTTAAAAACTTCTTCTAATTTATCATGATTAAATAAACAAGCAGAAAAGCCAACATTATCATCAAGTTTGGAGCCGTCGGTATAAAAATTTAGATGGGAGAAGGAGGAATGATTAAAGGGTTTAAGGATGACAATGCGGTTTGAGGGGGAAGAATTAGAGAGAGGACGATTAAAGTCGAAAGATGAGGGGGAGGGAAGGGAAGGATCAGAGAACGAATTGATACGATGTTTCCAAAAAAGGAATTTTTTGTGAAGAATATCAATTAAAATGTGAACAGGGGGAATACCGGTAATGGAGAAAAGAGAAATGCTCGAGGTTGTTCTAAATCCGGCAGAGATTTTAAGAAGAAATATCCGTTGTAAAGAAATAAGGTTATTGATTTGAGCCCTAGTGAGAGATCCCCCCCAGATGCCTGACCCGAAAGTAATAATTTTTTCAATAACAGACAGGTACCAGATTTTAAGAAAAGATTTGTTGACCCCCCAGTTGCCCCCCGAAAGTTTCCCAAAAGTAGAAGCAAGCCTAAAGCATTTCTCTTTTAGGTAAAATATATGGGCGCTCCATTTTAAATTATCATCGATGATAAGACCAAGGAATTTAAGGCTTCTACTAAGTTTAATGGGAGAGTTTTGGATTTTGATAGAGGGATTATTTTTCCTTTTTGATCTAGTTTTATTAAAAATGATGCAGTTGGACTTTTCCGCGGAGACCTCAAGTTTAAGAGAGGAAAGGGAGTTTGCAATAGAATTTAATATTGAATTGGTCTTGCGACCAAGAGTAATGATGGAGTTTGAATAGGTAACCACTGCGAGATCATCCGCGAAGGCCTGTAAGTAATATTCATCATTGTTAAGGGAAAGAATTTTATTAAAATAAATGTTCCATAGTATGGGGGAAATGACGGAGCCCTGAGGGGCACCTTTAGAAATAAATTTTGAAAAAGTAAAATTGTCCTCTATAAAATTAATTGTTCTTGAGCTGAGATATGAATAAATGAAGGATCTGAAAGTAGAGGGGAGATTAATTGAGTCAAAGGTGAGGGGAAGGATGTTCCAATTCACGTTATCGAAAGCTCCACGGATGTCCACAGTGGTTAAGGAAACATGAGAAGAGGATTTAAATTTATCAATGGTACTGACAAGCTGGTACGTGGCGTCTTCGCAACTGAGGAGCTCCCTAAAGCCATATTGCAGAGGGTGAAGTGAATTTCTAGTCTTCAGCCAGAAGTTCAATTTGTTTATAAATATTTTTTCTAATATTTTCCCAAAAGTTGGGAGAAGGCAAATAGGGCGATAGGATGAACATAAAGCGGGATCCTTACCCGGCTTATTGAAGAAGATGATTTTGGCATTTCTAAGGGGAGCAGGGAAATAACAGAATTTGAAGCAGGAATTAATGAGAGAAGATAAAAAGGAGGGGAAATGTTTAAACAGGGTTTTCCATATATTAAAATCTAAAAGGTCTAAACCGGGAGCTTTATTATTTTTTAGGTTGTTGAAGACCAGAAATAATTCTTCCTCAGAAACCGCCCCCAGCCCTTCGGGAGGCAGAACAGTTGCAGGAAAAGAATTAAAAAAGGGGTCATCCTCGAAGCAGTGATCCAAAAGACGAGAGATTTTAGTATTGTAATTAAGGTTAGGCTCGCCTGGAAAGAGAAGTTGAATATTATTAATTTTATTGAGTTTTTGGAAAGCAAATTTGAAGTGGCTGCCAAATTTAGAGTAACAATTAGAACAATAATTTTTCCAGGCGTCATTTTTAGATTTATTAATAAGTAATTTATATTTAGCACGGTTAATTTTAAGTTTAAGCTTAGCGGCCGAAATAAGGTCGGGGGCAGCAGAATTCTTCTCTAGCGATTTAACTCTCCTGGCAAGAGCAGTGACAAAATTCCTGAATTTAGCCAGGTCTTTAGTCCACCAGGAAAAACTAGGTTTCCTGATGGATTTCTTTTTTTTAATAGAAGAAAAGGCGCAGGATTGAACAGTGTCTAAAAAGGATTTAACAAAGGAATCAAGGCTGTATGTGTCAATTATATCATTAGCTAGAGATTTAAAACGGGTTATATGGGGCTTAATTTTAAAGATGAATTTGCCAAGGCTATACGCGGTTTTTAAGTGAAAGGAATTATCAACAGGGGTATCGATGCTAATTTTGATTTTAATAAATTTATGATCGCTAGAGGATTCATCCGTTAAAACTTCCCAGGAGTAAATAGAGTCGAAAAAGCCAAAAGATACTAGAGAAAGATCGGGGAAGCCTTTACCTGAATGTGAATCGAATGTTGGACCACATTTGGGGTCATTTAGGACGATAAGGTTGTTAGAAATACAAAAGTCAATGATTTTGAGTCCCCGCTGATCAATGAAGCCATATCCCCACATCTGAGCTCTAGCATTAAAATCTCCCAAGAGCAGGTAATCATAGGAGAGAAAATCAAGTGAGGAAAATTCTTCAATGAGATCTAAAATGTTATCGTGGGGAGGGAAATATATTGAAGCTAATATAAGAGGTTTACGTGAAGGGAGAATAACTTCAATAAAAATGGCCGAAGAAGAGTTAAATTTAATTTTGGCTGTAAGATTAGAATTCAAAATTATAATAGCTGCTTTTTTAGAAAGGGAACAAAATTGGGAAAGGCCGAAAGGAGGTTTTAAAATTTCACCGTTGGAGATGTAGGGTTCTTGAAGGCAGATAAAATCAAAAGAATGGTCTATTGCGTATTGAAGAGTATTGCTATGTGCTGCTAATGAGTGATTGGTGTTAATTTGAAGGCCCTCAAGAACCATAAAAGAAAAAAGCACTGACAGAGCTCAGAGGTGGGGAACAAGTAAGAACCATAATATAATCAAAGAAAAGGGTTACACTTCCTTTTGAAGCTCCTTGATCCTGGCGAGCTCCGCTTGCAAGAGTCTGCATGAGCTTCTATCATGCGCATTATGATAGATGTTCAGTCTACTGTTTTTATTTTTGTGATTCTCTGTATTGCAGTTGACACAAATGGGGGTTTTAGCCCTACACTGACTGAAGACATGATCGGACTTTGTGCAATTGCTACAGTTTCCCGTAGGATAATGACAATAATTTGCCACGTGGCCAAAGGCCTGACATTTAAAGCATTGTTTGAAGCTGATGTACCTCTTTACGTAGAAGGAGTTGAAATCATAGAAGATTTTCTTTTGATCGATAAGTGTGTTGGCAAAAGGAACCTCTAAAGAGAACACCCAGTTGACACTATCACTTCTTGATTTAAAATTTTTCAAGATCCTGATGTCCTCTGGTTTAATTGAAGGGAGAGATAGGCATATAAGAGCTCTGAAGTTCTCCTCGTTAAAGTTTTCTGGAATGTTAAAGATGATGAGGGGAGTTCTACGTGCTTCTTGTGGCTTTATGTTAAATTTTTCAGAAATTGCTGATTTCTGAAATATAGGTAGAATTCTATCTGGATTTTGATCTTGACAAGTTATTTTTATTGTGCCGTTCTGTAGCGTAGAGATGTTCTTGATATTAAGATTTTTTGGGCAGGGAAAAGAGAGTAAGTCTTGCTTAAGTTGTGCATTGTTCTTCATGCGGTCTTTTCCCTGCAGTAAGATGCTTGCAAAGGTTTTATCAGCAGGTGGGACAGAAACTGGCTGAGACGGGAAAGGAGTCTTGACCAGTGTTTCCTCCAAGTTTCTCCTGACGGCATGATTGATCAGCTCTGGAAGATTGTCTGTCAGTTTGGAAGAAAACACGTTGAGCTCATTGAAGATAGATTCTTTGAAGCTAGTTAGTTCGGAGGAAAGAGTTTCTTTGTCAATGAAGGAAAGAGTGGAGGGATCTGGTTTGTTGATTGTAGCTGCATTCTGAATTTGGTTTTCGAAGATAGCACAAGACTCTTTAATGCAATTGAATTTGTCCTCTAAATAGTTTTTTTGGACTTGATTTATCCTCGGAATTTTTGAAATGTAGCTTTGAATGCTGTTCGAGTATCTCATGATTTTAAGGAGAAAGGTATTGCAAAAGTCATTGGAACTATCATCTGCAGGTTCGGTGATTACAGAAGGAGAACGGGCAATGGATTCTGAGCGAACTGATTCTGAGCAGTTATCATTTGGAATAGTTGGAGGTGCCGAAGACGTGAACGGAAAGTCACCATCAAAGCGGGTCAAAACAGGCGCACGTTCTTGGTTATAGTGTTTAGATGATCCAGAAGGAGGTTGCGAGATATTGGTATGAGATGGAACATCAGACTTGGAGGAGGAGAACTTAGAGGAGAAAGGGTTGACTCTAGAGGCATATGAAGATTGCGCAAATGAAGAAAGATTCATAGATGTAAAGTTCACCATTTGCACACCGTGTTTGCCAGATGTAGAAGGAGTAGAAGTCGGAGTAGTAAGCGGAGAACTGGGTTTAGATTCACAAGAGGTGTTGACTGTAGCTGGAGATAACACAACAGAAGGAAGGGGGGGAAAGTCAGTGAGGGTAAATGTGTCCAAGATAATTTTGCTGTTGTCCTGAGGTTTCAGTTTAGGAGGCGTGATCTTTCGTTTAAACATTGTAAAATAGTTTAATAGTACTTAATAACAAGGTAACTTAATATATACAGTGCATAAAAAACAATTATTAAATATACAATAATGCAGGCAATATTAAATGTATAGTAATACAGCATCAAAAGTAAACGAGAAGTGATAGTAACGACAAGTAGGTTAAAAAGAAACGTAACATGTCGGAAATGAACGTACAACGACGGAAACCAGAGCCTGAAAAGAAGAAGAAATATAAAGGATAAACATAAAAGAACCTGAGGGGAGAATTCTGTACTGAAGCATTAGCAAGGGAACGCGCCAAGAAGGAAACCGGAGCCCAAAAGACTGTGAAAACTCAGACATGAACGTACCACAACGGAAACTGGAGCCCAAAAAAATGACAAAACAAAAAGGGCAAGCAAAAAGGAACCAGGGTGGAGAATTTTATAAAACAATACACGTTAAAGGAACGCGCCACGTATAAAATCATAGCCCAAACGATATACAGGTTGCAAAGAATTTATACAAAATGGCACCAGGGAGGAGAACATAAGCAGAATGAGAAAGACAAATAAATTAAAAGCGCGGGAAAGCAAGTTCAACAAGAGACAAGGGGCAGGTCCAAAATGAAAAAAGGGGGGGAACGCAGATCCAAAATCAAAAGTAAAGGGGAACAAACATTGTAAAAAGCCAATTTACATATATAAACACAGGGTTTAGATTCAAAATGAGTATCAATTAACAAAGAAAACATGTTATTTATCATAGTAGTACAATTTAAAATCAGAATTAAATAAGAATTAACAGTTTTTTACAGATGTACAAAGGGTCAAGTTGACGCCTTTGAGAGAATCCCAATACAATGGCTTATCACAGAACACGAGTAGAATGTTTTAAAAACATATTTGAACTTTTCTCACCAGAAAATGAACGTATAACAATATCTAAGGTATCATTGTAGAGCTAGGAAGGAGATACACAATAATATAGCAAACACGATTAAAGACGAAGCAGAATCACGCAACTACGGCACAAGTAATTATGTGTTTATGATTGCTGTCTATATATTTAGTATAGTTTGGCTGGTTACAGACACATAGTAAATTGGGAGAGGAATATATATATATATATATATATATATATATATATATATATATATATATATATATTCCTGAGTTCTATACTGATTACTATTTTTGAAAGTCTTCATTCAAAAAAATTTTCGTTCACGTTCAATAGTATATTCATTATGGTATCCATTTGCTTTAACGAAGAGGTGTAAAATGCTCTGTCGTATGTTCCCCTGCAAGTTTATATTTCTGTTTTTATATTTCTGGTTTTTAATACATTTAGTTTTTATTATTTCTCCTTCCTCTAGCCAGTAAACAGTTCCGATGGTGTCCATAGTCAAATACTATCGCTATTGTCAGAAATTGGTTATTCTAATGGTTTTAATTCGGGTTGTATGGCTGTCTTGACGAGAATGCAATTTTGAACTAACCGCCATTTTTTATGTAGTTTCAATTTATTGTTCTCCATGTCTAGATCTTTTATCTCGAGCTAATTATTATATATATATATAATAATTAGCTATACAGAATACATATTTCAATACAAACACTGTATGGCATGTAGCAAAATTTATTTGATATATCAAACTTTAGTTGTAACTAAACTTTACTTCTGCACTTGAATCTCGCTCTGCATGTACCACTGATGACACCGAAAAACATTGAAAGTAGATTACCAAATACCCAGATTGCTAAATACCAATCCTTTTTGGAAATGACAATTTTTTTTCTTTGTAGCACATTTTTGGGGGTTACAAAAAGACTATATATATATATATATATATATATATATATATATATATATATATATATATATATATAATAAAAAAAGAAATAGATAGAAAGCTATTAGATTTATACATGAAGTAATTGATATATCCAAGTTCATTATCATTTAAAAGTCATAAGAGTTTTGACAATGAGGAATTGATAAAAAAATATCTAGAAAAGGGGAGAGAATGATACTTGAAAATTATTGAAAGTTCTGAAGTATTTACAAGATGCACAATAATAAGCAGTAAATAGCACATAATTAAAAAGCATAATAATTGTGTGGAAGTCTCCAAAATAGTTCCATTTGTGTTTTAAATTTCTGGAACTTCAGCGTTCTGTGAAAGGGTTTTTAGTGTAAGGAATTGTACATTGTGAAAAAAAACAAAAAAACAAAAAAAAAACAGCCCCTCGATTAAACAACTGATATGCTTTAAAATATGGGAGTTATAAAAAGTATAAAATGATATTATTTTGTTAAAGTCCGCGAAAAGCCAGGACAGGATATAGGGAATTTTAAAAATTGAAAGTTCTTAATTTTTGTAAATGTATTGCGATTTGCATCAAATATAATAAAATATAATGCAATATATAATAAATAAAATAAATATATAAAGTGTGAATAATGAAAAGAAAAATTTAGTTTAACATATATGCAATATACATATGAATAAAATATGCAATTTAGCTTGGATAGACTAATTTATCAACGCCGTTATAAATATTTATTATGTCTTTTCAAACTTGACGTAGTTGTCAACCCTATTGAACTGCAAGTTTCTTCGTCCGCCAGAAATATGTCATGACTGAGAATAGGTACAGCTGCATTTAAAGGAGAATATTCTTCTTAAGTTGTATCAGTCAGTTGTTTTTGTCACCCGAAGATACAAATCAACCCTCTTGCATTTCTGAATAAGCTCTTACGAGTATATTTTTCTACCGCTGTTTGTTTCAGTTTTCCCATGCTCCTAATTCTATTGCTCGTTCTGTTTTGGAATTTTTTTTTCTTACTGTTTTTTTTTTTTTTTTTTGCTAAATAGAAGTTTTTTACTTTTTTAGACATCCGATAAAATAATTAGAAGTATTTTTAAATTGTATTGAAATTAATTGAAGTGTGACTCACCTTGATTTTCTCATACTAGAATTCATTTTTAAAATAAATTAAATTTTTCAATTCAAATTTTATAAGAAAAATTTTAAAAAGCGGTATCGCGTGGATCTAAATAATTACAACTATAACGTATAATTCTTCACTTTAAAGGACTTGGAAAAATCTTCCGATCGATACCATACTTGACATTGTACTTCCCGAAAAAATAACTGCCCCCCCCCCCCTCCATGGGGAGCTACTAACGTCACGAACTAAAAAATTGTTTCGCGGCTCTTTTTCACAACAATGGTTGAAACTATTAAGTCTCGTAATCAGCCACAAATAAACCCTTTTATGCATAATTATGTCAAATTTTGTCCTATGTTTCCATGTTAAACAAATATAAAATTTCGAATAAAATTTAAAGTTTTCGCTCGAATAAAAAATAATTCTATCTAGTTCTAAATTTTTTTTGTAACAAAGCTGGATATAAAATTTCATGAAAATACATTAATATTTGTGGCTGCTATTGTGTACACAAGAAATTGACGACAGACATCAGACAGATGGACGGACATCACTCCAAAAATGTTCTAAACGTATTCAGGAGGTTTTAAAACTTATTTTGGCACCAAAATCTCGAAATAGAAAATTTTCGTGAAAACAATATTTTATCAATACTGCGTATGAAAATATAAAAATCTCCTTTTATTTTATTTATTTTCAATATGTATGCTTAGCAAAATGAAAAATCCGAAACTAATATTTAACTAGAGATTTACAACTTCTTTATATAAATTAGCATGATAAAACTGAAACACACAGGCAGGCTGTTGACTTCCTCTTATTTTTTAGAAGTCATTTCTGTATTGCGAAAACTGCACTATAATAATTTTTTAAATAAAACAATGAACAGATTTTCATGGCGAAATAAGGCAGTCTTTTATCAAGTACAAATACCAGTATCATGCATATATTAATATATATTTTATGCTGGATAAAAGTTAAAGGCATTTTTATTACTTTCCCTGCAATACATGGTAATGTATAGGGAAAGTATTGGAATCATGTCGAAAATCGCAACTCGAGTTTTCGACGAATCTACACATTTTGAGACCTCTAAAATACGAAAAAACTATTTTTAGAGTGACGTCTGTGTGGTCTGGCTGTGCAATGTATGTATCCACTCTAAATCAAAAACTAATGGACCAAATTTCATAAAATTTGGTAGGTAAGTCACTTGTGTGTGACTCTGGTGCTGATTCGTTTTTGGTACGATTCGGAAAAACAGAACCCGTCTTTTTTTTTTCGAAATGGGCCACAAAAATTTCATGTATCCACTCTAGCTAAAATACTAATCGACCAAATTTCACAAAATTCGGTAGATAAGTTACTTGTAGGTTTCCCTGGGACTGATTAGATTTTGGTACGATTTGGGAGAGAACAACCAGCCTTTGTTAACGAAATGGCCCGCAAAAATCTTTAAAAAAAAAAAAAAAAAAGATATATACTCAAATGTATCAATTAAATGCTTGTTTTATATATAATTTTTGACAAATAGAAAAGTATTCCGTATATTCCTACGTAAATATTTCTACATTATTTTATGTATCTTTCAATTTATTTTTATCTTCATATATTCTGCATTCTATCCTGCAACTATGAAAAAATACTGGTTAATTATACTCATAATATGGGAACCTTTAATGTAAAAATAATCAAAAATACATATACTAAATACTACGTCTTTCTGTTATGTCAACTAGCAATAACAGCTACAAATATAATTTTCTAATTGACTAAATAAAATTTTCAAAGCATTATGGCAGTTTCAAACGTTTCATCCATAGGAGATTTATCTCCTTTCTAACTCCATGCTTAAAACTTCGTCAAAAGATCGTCTTCTTCTCTACGTAAAATCAATGAATATTTTATTCATATCACTTATATTCCAGACTTCAGAGCTGAATAATTTTGCGTTGCGTTAAAAAAAATCAGCAATTCTTATACAACTCATCATACAGCTTGCTTTGTTTACATTCTGCATTTATTAAAATTAGGCTTCGTTGTAGAAATAAGTACACAGATAATATGCAAAATAGCATTTAGTACACAGTAATATGCATACATAGTAATATGCATTTAGTACACAGATAATATGCAAAAATAAAGTGGTTTCAGGACGGATGCAATACTAAATATAAATATAAGCGTTCTTTAAAAATCACGATATTCACTAAGCGATGTATAAGCATAAAAAATGTTAAAAAAAGCATAAAAAATGTTTGAAAAATTAGGTCCCATAGGGTTCAATGAATTTCATTAATCCAAACTAATTGGGTAATATTATTCTTTTACATTCCCATGTCCCATAGACCGTCTCAACAACATACTGAAATTTCATTTTGATAACGTCATTTTTACGGCAGTTATCGTACGATCAGACAGACAGAATAAACAAAGTCAAAATAAAAAAAAATAATAATAATAACATTGAGATGCGCCTGTTCAGGTCCTGAAGTACCTGTACACCAAATTTCATGGTCGTAAGACGCTTAAATTTCCTGCTACATACTGCACAGTCAGACAGAAAGATAGGCACATACACACAGGGACATGCATCTCCCTTTATTAAGTAAGATATAACATTGAAAATAAAGAATACGAATTAAAATCTAACGTTTTCATTTAATGATCAAAATATTTCGACAACTTTGGAGAATTCCCTGGCCAAAAATTTATTAAAACTCTTCGTTGCCCATCTCATTTCTCTCAGGGCACCACATCGAACACGTATTTCGATTCCCAAATCCTAAAATTTCGGCCACTGAATCTTAACTTCCGTACGTACCTTAAAACAAGAGCTATTTTAACTTTTCTTTGATTGACAGTCCATTGTTTGTTGATTATTTCATTCCGGTCGTGTGCACGTTCGGGCACTACAGCCGACGTGAGGCTCGGGAGTCCGCACTTAAAACTCTCTTCTCTCCTGCAATCTAAGAACTTCCTTTATTTCTCGGCCATTTCGTCTGGTAGCCGACTTGCAGAAGCCGCCGTCTGTATTTTCCTACTGCAATTTTTCGGCTGAATCGTGAGACGCAAACGTGACGAAAGGCATCACGGAATTTCTTCCTGAAAACGTGTTTAACAACCTCTGATCCCGAGCCTGGAAATTATAAGAGAAAGACAATGCCATTTAGGTGACGAATACAATTGATGTTCCTTCATCAATGAGTTCGGAGAATATTGCACCAAGTGAGGAGTTGGAAATAACGAGCTCTCATTGTTTAAGGGTTGCCCTCAGCGTGTGAAATATGTTTAACATTTTTCGTTTCTCTGCCTCTATTGACAAGGTGTCACTAATAATAAAAATATACCGTAAATAATAGTTGTAACATTAAAAACTATTTTAATTAATTATATTTTATTTAACTGCGAACATTTAATATATTATCTCAATGACAAATAAGAGGGTTCCCCTCTTTCATCGTGATTGAACACCCTTTGATTTTCACTCCAGCGCCTCTTGGATTTGGTTTCTGCCTGCTCTGACACTTATATTCTGTTGCTTTTATTAATATATACCATTATAAAATTACTATTTGCATCCATGGCGTAGTTCAAATTCATCAGTTCTTTGCATGTTTTACTACCGTTATACGGGAGTTATCTCGTATACTTCATCCCTCTAGGATAGATGATTAAACTTTTTTTATAACTGTAGAATTGCATGTGTGGTCTTACGTTGAAAGAAGGCTTCAAGACACTTTCAGTCCTAAAATTTTATTTTCTTTAACAGACACATTTACAAACCGCAGACAAAAAGTGCCGTTTAAAACCCAGCTACTCTCATCAAATTGTTACATCGCTTCTTTCTCGTATAATCTTGTACTCGCATTTTATAAACTAGCCTCCACAAGGCCGTTGTTGTTGTTGAAACCCAGACCGTCCGACCTACCAGAAAGGTGTAAGGTAACTGTTTGGACGGTCGGGATGTGCCACCCAATTTAGACCGGAACCCAGTGGAGGAGGCATCCACAGGGACCGTACCCTCCTTCCCCTACCACCAACCTCTCGGAAGGACTTTCGGACCCACATGTTTAACGTGATCGTACTCCGCATGAACACGGCGGCAGTTTTGGCAGCGGCTGGAATCGAACCCGGGCCTACCGAGTGCAACTCCAGCGCGCTAACCAATGGGCTACCGCGCCCCTCCACAAGACCGTGAACATTTAATACTGGCATTGCAATTTCAGCTAGAATAATGCCATTCTAGCCCAGATATATCAACCCAAAAGTTTCTCTCATTTGGACCACCATAAATCCACCACTTACACATTCTTCAATCTATGTGACAGTGTTAGCTGTCACATAGATTGCTCACGAGGCTGTAAATGTTTATATCATCGTTCTTGTAGAATCCAAATACTTCCACCATCATTGATATAAATTTTTCCCTTTAAGAATGTACTAAAGTTCTTGAAACGGTGACAAAGAATGGTTTTAGTTTTGTATGTCTTGGGAAGACTGGCGATAATGATTTTGGGAGTTTTACACCTACTTGATGCTGTAAAGCAAACTTTGTTGTAAGCATCAGGCTGTGTAAGAAAAAAAATCTTTGCAGTATTAAAACAAAGTTGAATTTCAGAGTGAATTTATAAAATTTAACTTTTGAGAACTTGCTTTTGACGAATAAAATTTGTATTTGGGTTGGCGGAAAAGCTTGATTCCGGGAAGATCCATGTATCGTCGGAATAAAATTCATTTGATAACTATAAAAGCTGTACTCTGTCTTAACAGGAGATAATCTGCATGAACTTTCTGAGACAAAAGATAAAGAAATCGTTGAAAACAAAAAGAGAAAACGTGGCCCAACTGCTTCTGGAGAAGCTACAGTAATGACTGGCTGTTTTGATCGCATGCCATTTATTGACGTTTTTGTTTAAGACTATTATTTTAATTGGCATACATAGGTGTTTGAATGTTTTCCATTTTAAAGGTCTGAATGAACCATCACATTACTATGATGGTCAAGTTTCAGATTTTTTGCAACTAAATAGATACGTTTAAAAATTACGTGGATTCTCTTATGAATGAAATTGTAATTATAAACTTTTATCACTTTCCTATTTCTTAAGCGGGCTTTTGTGGACGGCGGCTATTATTTTCAGTTTTATTCTTTTGTTGTTTAATTGGCGAACAGTCCTTGTAATATAGATGTATTGTTATAATCGTGTAAGATATGGTGTCGTAAACGTATACTGTGGTGATAAGGATGCAACGCAGAACTCTGAGAAAATCGGCAGAAGGGGACACATTTTACGAGTTATGAGTTTATCTTTTCGGTTCGGTTAATTTTCATACTTTTTTACGGTCTAGTTCTTATAGCCAGTCTAAAAAAACTTCATCTGATGTGTCTGTCCAATGCATTACGTTTTCCACTATTTAACACATTTCGATTTTTTGTGGGAAAAATAAATTGGTTTTTTTTTTTTTTTTTCGCTCCATATCTCTGCTAATCAATAAGCAACTAACTCGTAACTAATTTACAGTACTCAAAAATTGATATATCCCGCTATCAACTTTCTACTGGGATATGAAAATCTATGGTCGAGTTTAATATTTCGACAACTAGAAAATTTTTGTTGGCGAATTGTAGTTGCTATAGTATTTCGAACTATGCTAAGAAAATCGCAATATTCTGCCAAAAAGCTGGCGAGCAGGAGTGAAAGGCCGCGGCGTTTATGACGAGCTCGTTGAACTGGGGAGTAAGGTCACAACCCCTTACCGCCATAAAGTAAGCTTTTTGCTAAGCCATCCTTCATTTTTTCAATTTATATATATATATATATATATATATATATATAGGTACAGGAACTAACTCAAATCTGATCTGAACAGTTAAATAAAAATTAATACAGAAAGTAAATTAAAAATTAAAATAAATAAATAATATAATATAATATAATAATAATAATAATAATAGTAGCCGTAATTGTGCCATATTTGACATTCATGATAAGTTTTAGAGTGCAATAAGTTGCAAACTTTCCTATCTTCAAATCTACTTTATTTGTAGTGATTTTTCCCCAATTGTAGGAATGTATTTTCCAAATTTCCCTACATAAGGTATTTTAGTAAAATAGTCTAAAATCTGGGATATTTTTATATATTACTTTCCTTATATACATAATGTATAAGGAAAGTATTGTGACGGGGTCGAAA
This sequence comes from Amaurobius ferox, assembly GCA_951213105.1. Lineage (NCBI taxonomy): Eukaryota > Metazoa > Arthropoda > Arachnida > Araneae > Amaurobiidae > Amaurobius > Amaurobius ferox. Next base: position 112,519,564 of record OX578136.1, read on the forward strand.
ATTCGAATTCGAGTTTTCGACGGGAGAACACGTTTCAAGCATCCCTGATCACGAATCAAACATTTTTGAAGTGATGTCTGTGGTGTGTGTGTGTGTGTGTGTGTGTATGTGTGACAGTATGTGTGTGTGTGTGTGAAAGTATGTGTGTGTGTGTGTGTGAAAGTATATGTGTGTGTTTGTGTGTATCAGTGAGTCTGTGGAGACAATAACTGACGAACGAATGGACCGAATCGAACGAAATTTGGTACAAAAATCACAATCCGTAAACACTGGGAGCCTATTGTTTTTATACGCAATCGAATGTTCAGAACCCCCCTAAATTTTTGAGTGACATTTTGAAAAAATCGTCAAAAAATCAAAACTGCTAATAAAGTTAGGCAAATAGACATTTACTATGTAATTTTTCATTAGAAAACGATTGACATAAATTTTAGAACGCTAACATGAACCGTTCTCGAGATATTGCACATTTTTCAAAAAAAATTATCAAAAAGTTATATAAAATAAAAAAATATATTTCCTATTGATAAACATGTTCACTTTTCATATGTAATACCATGCGATAAATTTGATGACATTATTCTCGTGGATCTAGTTCGTTCCATTCATGAAAAAAGATACTTTGAGTAATACTTTTGTATTCGAACGCCAATAGTCATTTATCTGCTGTAAGAATAACTTATTTCTCCGTCCGTAACGCTTGGCGAGATTTTGGCGACAAATTTGGCGGAATGTCGCCAACTTGGCGACATTTTTAATTGCTGCCAAATTAACAAAAATCTCGCCAAATTGATATAAATGACGTTAAATCAATGAAAATGACGACTAATTGACGAAAATTCAATATCTTGGAAAGAATATAAGTATCTACTATAAGAATAACATTTTTTTTAACTGTAAAAGTAGTAAATTCATTGCATTATATAAGGAAAGTCATGTGTTGCCCACATCAGATTTTTTTTTAAGAAATCGGAAAAAAGTATAAAAATTCTAGAGAGTTCGAAGCTAAGTTATACAATCTGTACGAAATAGAAACCTGGTCTTTACGAAAAATATTTTCTGTGTCTTGAAGTTCCTTTTTATATGCATTTTATTATATTATGTATTTTAGTGAGAAAGTAAAAACACTGGCACCGCAAACATTGAGCAAAACTGTTGCACTTGCGAAATATTTATCAAATACAATGTCAACAAATAAAACTAGTTACCATATTATGGCTGCCAGCTTTCAGAGAAGAGGCATCAGTTAACACCCTCTAATTATACCAGGATAAAGTGTCCCGTTCTCCGCAATTAACCACCTTACCTGCTCTACCAGAAATCGCCTTAGAAAATCTGTCGGACGATAAGTGCGCATGTGGAGCTAGCTAACAACCGGGCTTCATTATTTTTCAATTAAGAATCTGCTGGATGTGAGCATGAACCCTTGTCTGGTTTTAATCGATGACGCTCGAGGCTATCTACATTAGACTTTTTAATGGCTACGCAATCTGAGACTTCGTGATCTACAGTGATCTAGATATGTGTATGTGCCCCTATCTGGAATATGTGAAGTTGTGCCCGAAATAAATCTTAACGCCAATTTTCGTTGCCATTTCAATACTGTTCATACACTTCTTCCTTTTTTCTTCCAATACATTTTTATTGCAATACTGTCCGAGATTTACGTCCACGTCAAATTTCTATAAAATTTAATGTAAAAGGGATTTACGTCCACGTCAAATTTCTATAAAATGTAATGTAAAAATAATTGTTTTTAATGTAATTAATTTTATTACATGAAGCCAGTAGTGTTTTTATTGAAAGCCAGAGTGTTCTGTTGTTAAGTGTGTCAGCCGTGTAAAAACTTTCAACAGGAACTTTTCGAAGTGAACGAACGATAAAGCAAAAAATAACACAGAATGTAGTGTGCATCATAATTTATTCATACTATAAACATTATCTCTTAAATAACTACAGAAGAATGTTAAAAGCAACCAATTAAAAGCAAAAATGTTTTTTATGATCAATATAATTTTAATTTTTCTGTAATCACAGAGATCGACGGTCAATCTAATAATCGTGAGGCTCTCGCATTTATTGCAAACTAGCCGCCTTTGGCGACCAGCCTGTTCGCTACCCTTGAAAATTCTGACCGTGGCAAATTCTAACCGTGGCACACTCGCTGGCGCGACCTACCAGAAGGAACGACCTACCAGGAAGTGCCACCCAATTTAGACAGGAACTCAGTGGGGGAGGCATCCACAGGGACCGTACCCTCCTTCCCCTACCACCAACCTCTCGGAAGGACTTACGGTCCCGCATGTTTAACGTGATCGTACTCCGCCTGAACACGGCGGCAGTTTTGGCAGTGGCGGGAATCGAACCCGGACCTACCTAGTGCAAATCCCGCGCGCTAACCACTGGGCTACCGCGCCCTCCGCGACAATCTCCATAACCTTCTTTTTATTCACCCAATTTAGACCGGAACCCAGTAGGGGAGGCATCCACAGGGTCCGTACCCTCCTTCCTCTACCAACAACCTCTCGGAAGGACTTACGGATCCACATGTTTAACGTGATCGTACTCCGCGTGAAAATGGCAGCAGTTTTGGCAGTGGCGGCAATCGAACCCTAGCCTACCGAGTGCAATTCCCGCGCGCCAACCACTGGGCTACCGCGCCCTCCGCGACAATCTCCATAACCTTCTTTTTATTCACCCAATTTAGACCGGAACCCAGTGGGAAAGTCATCCACAGGGTGCGTACCCTCCTTCCTCTACCACCAACCTCTCGGAAGGACTTACGGACCCACATGTTTAACGTGATCGTACTCCGCGTGAACACGGCAGCAGTTTTGTCAGTGGAGGGAATCGAACCCGGGCCTACCGAGTGAAATTCCCGCACGCTAACCACTGGGCTACCGCGCCCTCCGCGACAATCTCCATAACTTTCTTTTTATTCACCCAATTTGGACCAGGACCCAGTGGGGGAGGCATCCACAGAGACCGTACCCTCCTTTCCCTGCCACCAACCTCTCGGAAGGAATTATCGACCCATATGTTTAAGGTGATCGTACTCCGCATCAGTGGCGGGAATTGAACCCAGGCCTACCGAGTGCAATTCTCGCGCGCTAATTTAAATTTATAACGACCATATGCTAGGCTCTTAATTCCACCATCCTCGTTCCATCGTTCCATCATTTAAAATAGCCATAAAATTAAAATATCCATTTAAAATATCTATAAATTAAAATATCCATAAATTAAAATATCCATTTAAAATAAAAAAATCAACCATATCGTTCCACCAATCCATAAATATAATAATTTCAAATACATCACCACAATTCAAACCACCATAATTCAATCATTTAAATTATTTAAAATATCCATTTAAAAATATCCATTTAAAATATCATATAAATATAATAATTTCGCCCGATGTATACAACACTTATGCTCGTAATTCAGTTAAAACCGAAAGCGCGGTCTCCATGGAGACGGGGAAGAAACTAATGCGGATGGGGGGAAAATGCCGTTGAGAAACTGAGCCGGTAGCCGACAAATTTAAAATCATGGCGTCTTTAAAATTGCCATCCTGAAGGCAATTTTCATTATTTCTGGACCAGATTGGACTTGTAAGAATGCCAGATGTTTGACCTTTCTGAAAATGTAAATTATTAGTCGAAATTATGAGTACTTTTCACGATGCGAGAATTTAAAAACCAAAAATCGTTTTCTTGAGCCAAAAGTGACTTTTGTTTTAAAATCTTTAAAAAATATTAGAAATCGAAATGGAGATTTGAAATTGATATATTTTTACTCGAAATTCTCTGCTCTTTCCGATGGTGTGATTTGTTTTTTTCTACGATGTCTGGATCGAGGAGAAAAAAGGGCAAAAAGATCAAAAAAAGGTCGAAATCGCATAAAACATTAAATAAATAAAAAAATAATTAGAATTTTGAAAATCGGTTTTCACGTGTCCCCTTCCCACCCCCCAGGGTCTCCGATTGCCAAATTTCGTAACTCTCCGACGCGCGGTCGCGAAACGTATAGTGTATAAGACACACACACACACACACAGACATTGCCTTTTATTATATAGATAATAGTATCAATGAACTGGTTTTTCAGTATGAAATAGCTGATACTTGCAATTGCAAAAGGGGGGGGGGGATTGCTATGCGCCACGATTTTGTGAACCTGTGTATGGACCAATTACAGTCCACACGTCACATTCCTTAACGATTGAGCTCAAGTTGCAATGACCAAGTTCATACAATGGTCAAGTTCAAAAGTACAAGCAATCTTTATTGTGTTTCCAATAATATCTTAACCTCAATCACGTTTCTTAACAATTGGTGTAAGGATGTTTTATATCGTCAAAAAACACTGAGCAATAAAATGTTGCACTACAGAGGATATTTATGAATCTCAATTAATAAAATGTTTCATCCAGTTGTGACTTTAAGCCTTCCATGAGAAACACAAGTACCCTACCCTCTTTTTATATTACTCTAATATCTCCCGCTTTCCACAATGCCTATTTATTTCAAATCGTCTTAATGGAAAATCTTTCGGCTGATAAGTGGTGTATGCGGCGATAACAACCTGGCCTGGCTTCATTATTTTTCAATTAATATTCTCCTGGATTCGCGCTCCGGATATTTGTAAGTCTAATAGATGACGCCTAAAGCCACATTTGTCTTTTTAACGACCACGCAATCTTGTAAGATCACAAATATTGTTCCGACTTTTCCACGCTATCTATATTGTGACTTTCACCCAGATGTGGAATTTGAAGGAAAGGTGTGTTCCGAATAAATCTTCAGAATTTAGCTATTCGATATACGTTATAATTCTACTATATTTTAAAGTGGTATAAAACGTTACACTTCGTAAAATTACATTTGTAAGTGTGAAGATAAATTTTAAATTATGAAGTAGAATAAAGCATAACCCTACAGGAAACTACTTTTGCAAGCGTAATGAAGTAGAATAAAATATAATTCTATATAAAACTACTTTTGTAAGCGTAACGAAGTAGAATAAAATATAATTCTATATAAAACTACTTTTGTAAGGTGTATTTTGTGAAGTCGTATAAAATATAATACTTCATAAAATTGCATTTGTAAGCGTAAAGATGAATGTATATTTTATGAAATGGTGTAAAATACAACACTTCACAAAATTGCATTTGTAAGCGTAAGAAAGAATGCGTATCTATAAAATGGTATAAAACATAACATTTCATAAAATTGCATTTGTAAGCGTAAAGACGAATGGGTATTTTACGATATCGTATAAAATAAATACTTAACATTTATAAGCGTAGATATTGATATTTTATAAAGATAGAATGCTTCATAAAATTACATTTGAGATCGTAAATACGATTGAGTATTATATACTTTTTAGTAGTATACCGTACGATATGGATTTAATATTGTGATACAAAAAAAGTACGAAGAAAATAGCACAATGAGTGCCACTTGTTTCCCGTGGCTCGTGGTGGCCCTTCCTAAATACACTCACGGACAATAAAAGTTGCGCACTAAAAAGAAAACATGGTACAACTGCGAAATGATGTAAATATCTAGAGGACGGGCTGGTATGCAAATGATCCCAGTCTGGTGTGATTGCGCATGACCGTACACCCGTGGATGGCTTTGCAAGCATGAGCCAACGGCCTTATAAACCGGCGTGTAGTCGGCGCCTCATCAATGCGAGAAGCTTCGGTCGACGCAAGCACGAGTACGGAGTGAAAAGAATGGTGGTTAGACGCCAGAAACGTTGATATATGCAACTGACGGACTTCAACTACATATGTTTTGTTTGACCAATTTAAAGTAAAAAAAATGACAATTTGCCTTCAGTGAAGTAATTAGAATGGTGTATCCATAATATATCCATAATGTAAGAAAATTATTTGTGCGCCTTTTCGGTATGGATTTTTTTTTTTTTAATCCTGCCCTATAAGTTCTTTAAAGGGATTTAAAAATTTTGCAAAGGGGTCCAGACTTTTCTCTCCTCCCACCTTCTAGCTACGCCCCTAAACGTGCTCAAAATATTAAAGTTCCCATTGACTTATTTACTTAATGCTAAAGCAAATTATGTTGCGTAGAACTAAAACCGTCCAACATTTTCCCTGTTACCTCTTTTCTGACTTTCATATTTTTACCCTGTTTTCGTCGTCAGATGATAAGCACGGCGTTTCCGTGCGATAACAGCCGTACGCTTGCGGCGTTGCATTGTTTATTTTGACGCCAAAGCCAGCGTCTGCGCTGTTCTGGCAGCCCTCTGTTTATGTCCTGTTTCTCGAAAAAGACTTGCATAGCATTAAGGGTGAGCGTCAGTAAATTTTCTGCCCTATCCGCGCTTTGTTAACTTTCGCGGCACACATATTTCGCCGAAATTCTGCTCAAACAGTTGCGAAATATTTTCTGAAAGATAAAATGCAATGCTTAGATTATATTACAACTAAATTTAATGCCCCAAAAAACATAGAATATACTTTTTATTTTAATCCAAAATATTTTTGGTGCTGCCATCTGTTGTCGTAATTTAATTGATACCTATTATTTTTATTTTTTAATGAACATTTTTAAATATCTATTCCTTCTAATACAGTGTTAACTACAACAACAGATCATATATAATAATGCCACAATCACGGAAAGGTAATTTATCATTCTATAAATTTGATAAGGGATCTAAATGTGCATCACTGAGGACTGCAGATTTGTCTTCAAGTCCAAGTTCAATTACGTTTCCCTGATTATGGCATTATATATGATCTGTTGTTGTATTTAATAGCGTATTAGAAGGAATAGACATTTAAAAATGTTCATTAAAAAATAAATATAGTCGGTATGAATTAAGTTGCGACAACAGATGGCAGCACCAAAAATATTTTAAATTAAAATAAAACATATATTCTATGTTTTATTGGGTATTAAATTTAGTTTTAATATAATCTAAACATAGCATTTTATCTATAAGAAAATATTTGTCAACTGTTTGAGCAGAATTTCGGCGAAATATGTGTGCCGCGAAAGTTAACAAAGCGCGGATAGGGCAGAAAATTTACTGACGCTCACCCTTAAACTCTTCTTTTTTTAGTACGGTGTTGTTTCTTTTCCTTGTCTTGGGTCCATTTTCGTATTTTGTGCTTTTATTTTTATTAAATTACGCTATTATTTTTTTCTGTGATTGTTTTTTTTTTTTTTTTTTTTTTAATAAATGCTTCCCATGTATCACTTTGAAGGTGAAGCTTCGCGACGAAGTATGTATTTGTATTGCACTTAGTGACATGATATTCAACTTTTTTGTTCTCCAAATTGTATCTTTACCGATTTAATAATTTTAGAATATTTAAATTAAACATCTGGGGGTAATTATTGTTTGTGTGTAACTGTGTCTTAACAAATGTGTTCGATTTGTGCCTTTTGCGCATTAATTATTTTTATTTAAATTACGTTTTTTTTTTTTAACTAGCAACATAAATTGTTGTTTTATGCAGACCTTAGTATACAAGTATAATTTGAGGCTTAAAGTTGAGTTAAAAAATAATCTCGAACAAAATTGTTGACAGATTGACAATATTCACTACAAAACTTGAAGATAACATCCTAAAGTCTTTTCTTTCACTAACTTTTTGTATATAAAAAGTATCTTTTTTATTTATTTTTTATTTTCGAATCAGATTTTTACGAAAAGCACATTTTAAGACCTGCAGAACACATTTCGAATACTTTTGAAAATATTTCTGTCTGTACGTATACGTTTATGAAACTGGACACGCGTAACTCAAGATCGAATGATCACCTTTTTGCTTTGCAATTTTATATGTATACACATTATGTTAAAAATTGGAGCGCAAAATAATTTTTGTGATTTGCAAGATTAGAGCACGACTTATTTGAAATATCTTGATGATATTACTGTGAGAAAACAGTCTTAATTCATGAAACAATGATAGAAGTGTAGTCTAAAGAGGAAATGACAATTATTTGTATTACTTTACTGTACGTATAACGGTATTAAAATAGTATGAATTAATAGAAATTAGCTGAGAGCATTTAATTCATCAACTTAACTCACCGTTGCCAAATAATAATTACCAAGAAATAATTTTAATAAATTGCCCAGAAATAATTTTAAAGAAGCATTTAAAAGAATAATTTACGAACGCATTTTTATATTAAAAAAAAATAAAATACAATTGTCTTTCTATTCTGATATGCGTGGATCAATGGATGTATGTAAAAGAAAGTCGAATGGAGCATCATGGAGGAGTTTGTTTCTTTTGTAGTTTGCATACATTATTTCTAACTGAATTTCATGACAGAGAATGCAGTTTTTCATTTTTATTTATTTCAAAATATTTTTATTATTCTTTTATAACCTGCTTCATTATTCACTTTTTCTGTTGAAATGTATTGGCAGACGATTTTTTACTGATTTTTTTGAGGAACTCTATCATATGAACTTTGAAGCTAAGAGAAATATTCGATTATTGGATTAACGTCAAAGTCATGCATAGCATCTTTGAAGAGTTTTAAAATTTTTACAACTTACAAATAAAAGGGAAAGTTATATTCTTTTCTGTACTAAGGTATCTTCAATTCATTTTCTGGTAAATCAAGTGTGACTGATAACTAGAGTCCAGATTTATAAGCACTAAAAATCTCAAAATAGGCAGGCAAAATGAGCACTAAAAGGGTGAAATAGACACACTAAAAAGATAAAAAAATAAGCAATTAAAATGGACAATAACAGTTAAAAGGCACAAAAAAGATAAAATAAGTAATTAAAATAGGCATTAACATATGTAGGCACTAACTTTTAAAATAAGCATTCTTGAACGCTAATCCTTAATATAGGCATTTGTAGGTGCCAACCCTTAAAATAGGCATTTATTTAGGCTCTAAAGGATTTGGATATTGGACGCCTTAGAAGTTTGAAATGAATATATATCTTACACTCTTACGATTCTATAGTCCCCACAGGAAAAGGCATTTTCCTGTGGGGACTGATTCAAAAAATTTCCGTTCACAATGCTCTAGCTAAGGCACTGTCATTTTTCTATGAATTTAAGTTACAGATTTTAATAAAGGTTTATTACACCTGTTGAAGGAATAAATGTCAGCTAATCTTATCACAATGCTTCTTATCACTTTTTCAGTTGATTTCCTGACATAATATAAACAATTTCCCCGTTTCTATCACGTCTCGTCAAGGCTATCTTGTATAGATAGATCGGTGAATGGCAGCCAATTCCTGGTTTTAAATTTACTAGATAAATAATACAAGAAATGCGTTGTGAAAGTTTTCGAACTCAAAATTTTGTGGATCTAGATGAAATCTGAGTCCTTTGAGGCTCTTTATAAATTTACTAATGTGCGAAAGGACTCTGCTAAAATTCAAATTTGAAAAGGAGCCTTTCACAAAAACCAAATGTAAAATCAGTACAAGAAAGGAAAAATCCCAAGTGTGAAAATAAGATGCTTCTCAAAGTTTCAATTGTGAAGATAAGATGGCTTATTTTAAAAATCGTTTCAATTCTGAAAATAAGACCCTTCTGTAGGTTACAATTGTGAAAATAACAACTAATAAAATTTCTCATTGTGAAAACTAGAGTTTTCTGAAATAGTCTCATTGTGAAAAACTAGAATTTTCACAAACTTCTCATTGTCAAAACTGGACTTTTCACAAAAATTTCATAGTGAAAACTAGACTTTTCATAAAAGTCTCATTGTGAAAGCAAGATTTTTTACAAAAGAAATTTTTTGTGAACACTAGACTCTTCAAAATATTATCATTGTGAAAGCTAGACTCTACATAAAATTCTTATTGTGAAAACAAAATTCTTATTGAAAAGTAGATGCTTCACAAAATTTTTATTGTGAAAACTAGACTCTTCGCAAAATTCTAATTGTGAAATTAAATCCTCTACAAAATGCCAAATCTAAGAAAAAAAAAATCCTTTAAAAATTTGGAAAACGAATATTTCGTTAAAAAACAAGGCTTTCGAAGAATGAACTTTATAAAACTTAGCGATGTATACTTTTTACTTCCTTATATACATAGTATTATATAATATATAAGGAAAGTATTGTGCCGGGGTCGAAAATTCGAGTTTTCGACAAGAGAGCACGTTTCAAGCATCCCTGAACACGAATCAGACGATTTTGGAGTGATGTCTGTGTGTGTGTCTGTATGTGAAAGTATGTGTGTGTTGTGTCAGTGAGACTGTGGAGACGATATCTCACGAACGAATGAAGCGATTCGAACAAAATTTGGTACCAAAATCACAATCAGTGAATACTGGAAATTTATTACTTTTATACACAATCGAATGTCCAAAACCCACCAAAATTTTAAAATGAAATTTTGAAAAAACCATCAAAAAATTAAAACATTCAATAAAGTTTTGTAAGTAATCATTTCTTATGTAATTTTTCATTAGAAAACGATTGACATAAACTTATATGTAATATTATGAGATACATTTATTATCACCATTCTCGTAGATCTAGCTCGTTCCATTCACGAGAGAAAATACTTTGCATATTAGCATTCTAATTTGACGCCATTAGTCGTTTATCTACTATTAGAATAAACTATTTCTGCATCCACAATACTTGGCGAAACTTTGGCAACGAATTTGGCGGAATATCGCGAACTTGGTGAGTTTTTAAATGTTTCCAATTTGACGAAAATATCGCCAAATTGATAAAAATGACGCTAAATCAATGAAAATAAAGACTAATTGATGAAAATTCAATATCTTTGAAATAAGAATCTACTATAAAAGAAGATACTTCTGGTCATAGTTTTGTATTTGGACGCCATTAGTCGTTTATCTACTTTAAGAATAACCTATTTCTTCAACTATAATGCTCGACGAAATTTTGACGACGAATTTGGCGGGATATCGCCAACTTGGCCAGTTTTTAAATGTCGCCAAATAAATTCGCCAAATTGATAAAAAAATGTCGCCAAATTGATAAGAATGACTCTAAATCAATGAAAATGACATAACTAATTGATGGCAATTCATTATTTCGGAAAGAACATAAGAATATCCTATTTCTCCGTCTGTATTGCTTGGCGGAATTCTGACGACGAATTTTGGCGGCATATCGCCAACTTGGCGACTTCTTTAAATGCTGCCAAATTGATAAAAATATTATCAAAATGATAAAACGTCGCCAAACTGTTAAAAATGTTATCAAATTGATAAAAATGTCGCCAAATTGAAAAAAATGACGCCAAATGGTATGCAATGTTTTTGCAAAGTTTTAATTCCGTCATAAGATAGGCATACCTTTTATTATATAAGAAATGCTCTTTTAATATCGCCAACTTGGCGATATTTAGCCACACATTGACGAAACTGTCGTCAAAATTGAAAAAATGATGCTGAAGTAATGAAAATGACGCCTAATCGATGAATTTTTATTAAAATATTTAAATATATGGACTATATTGCTTATTGGGGATGATATCAATATTGATAATTGTTAATTTAGAGTTGCGTAAAATATAAGTTGGGGTGCAAAATAGTTTCACATGTTGTCATCCGGAAAAGTGCCAAATATACAATTTAACGTTACGAACACAATGCCGTGGATTTTTTCATCACTTTTTTACCGTTAAAGAAGTAAATTCATGGCATTATATAAGGAAAGTCATGTTTTGCCCACATCAGATTTTTTCTAATGTATGGTGGGATTGAAAGCACAATGTCGCAGATAAGAAGTAGTGTTGCTCATACTTATTATTTATATTTGTACATCATATAGTATGGATTTCTTTATTCTATTTTTAATTTGTATCTTGCATATTCATGTATATTATGAAATTATTGAAGATTTAAATTTAAAAAAAAAAGATACAGGTGAATATCTAAAATTTAAATAAATCAGTTTGTTGTAAACAGGAACTCATTTTTACTGAAAGGAAATTTATTTTGACTTTATTAAGTCACTGTTGGTCACTTTTTTCGGGAGAAAGTCACCATTTCAGCAATTTTTAAGGCTAGTGTCTGCGCTGAATTCTAAATATTTCGGAGCTACATTTTTGCCGTTATCCGTAATTGTTTCCCCTAAATAATTGTTGCATTATAAAGTATGGCATTCTATTTTATTGCATAATGTACCGAAACCCAACAAAATTTCTGTATAGAACTTGTAGAGTTCATAGGCAAAGCCAAGATCTTGGGAAGGGCGGGAGTTATGACCGAATGAGGGGAGGAGTTAAAGTGAACTTTTCCAACAGTAGACCGGGTCAATAAGGAGTACATACATAGGAATGCCTTTTTTTTTTCCGACGATTATTATTTCTTTAACACATGATCGATTTTAAATTTTCTTGCAAAAACGATTCACCACAAATTAGAGATATAATTTTGATCAAAATATGGTTAGCCGCTCTAAAGTGTGATACTTTTACAAACATTCTGACATTGAAATTACTCGAGAATATTATTTAAGTTACTTATAATAAGAAACTTATAATAATTACTTATACTAAGAAATAATAATTACTTATAATAAGAAAATTATAGGATTATTTACCACTCCTTCGATAAACTTCACCAAATAGGTGTGTAGTAGAAAGAGCGGAGATTCGATTTATGCCTCACCGCCTGAGCTCGAAATATGTTTTTATATTTCTCATTTTATTGTTACTACTGCTTTCCTTATATACATAGTATAATGTATAAGGAAAGTATTGTGACGGGGTCGAAATTCCGAATTCGAGTTTTCGACGGGAGAGCACGTTTCAAGCATCCCTGATCACGAATCGAACATTTTTGAGGTGATGTGTGTATGCGCGCGCGCGCGAAAGTACGATAACTGACGAACGAGTGGACCGATTCGAACGAAATTTGGTACAGAAATTACAATCCGTGAATACTGGAAGCCTATTGTTTTAAAAGACAATCGAATGTTCAGAACCCTCCTAAATTTTCGAGTGAAATATTGAAAAAGTCATCAAAAAATCAAAACCTTAAAAAAGTTACGCAAATAGACATTTATGTAATTTTTCCTTAGAAAACGATTGACATAAACTTTCGAACACTAGCATGAACCGTATGTAATATCATACGATAAATTTGGTGACATCATTCTCGTGGATCTTGCTTGTTCTATTTATTCATGAGAAAAGTTACTTTGAGTATTACTTTTGTATTTGAACGCCAATATTCATTTATCTGCTATAAGAATAACTTATTTCTCGGTCCATAACGCTTGGCAAGATTTTGGCGACGAATTTGGCGGAACGTCACCAACTTGGCGACTTTTTAAATGTTGCCGAATTAACGAAAATCTCACCAAATGGATAGAAATGACACTAAATCAATGAAAATGACGACTAATTGATGAAAATTCAATATCTTGGAAATAATATAGGCTATTCTTATAGTAGATACTTATCTTTCTTACTGTAAAAGTAGCAAATTCATTGCATTATACAAGGAAAGTCATGTGATGCCCACATCAGATTATTTTTTTACTGTGAAAGAAGTAAAGTCATTGCATTATATAAGGAAAGTCATGTGTTGCCCACATCAGATTTAAAAAAAATATATTCATTCGTGAAAATGGATGATGAAGTTAAGATATCAAGCACAAAAAAAATGCATAAACAATTACTTTGAGCGCTGAAGCTTAGGAATAACATAATTTAAAGCTAGAAAAAATAGAGTCTCATGGAAATCATATAATGAATTTAAAATAATAACTTACCAATATGGTTGTTATGCATGTAGTAGCAAAATTAATATATTTTTTTGTTTTCTCCACATTTTGGCGGATATAGTGTAAATGAGATTTAAATATTTATGACAATAAAAATGAAACATTTGAATTTTTAACCCATTCTTTTGATATATTGTCATTCCTTGATTATTCTGTGAATATCAGTCTATTAACAAGGTCAATAGTAAACAACAGTGTTACATTTTACCACACAACACTTCTTAGCAAAGAATGATTTAAGATAGAGCCCATTTACCAAGTGTTTGACTTCAAATAAGATTTCAAGCACCTGTTAGCAGTAACCATTTAGTAATAAAATAAAATGGAATTCTCTTCTAAGTTTTTACTAATATTCTCTAATCACTAACAATTTAAAAAATATGCCTATTAAATAAAAAAAATAGTTTGGAATCCGAAGCCGCCTGAGCCCGAATGTCCCGAATTGCACTTAGTACCTTAAAGTCCGATTCGGGCTCGGACTGAGCCCATCTCATCTCTAGTATCTATCGCCAGAGCGAGTTCCGCATAATTGAATTCCACTGAATAGCTATAATTCCAATACAAATTGTCAGATTTACATTTTTTTTTACTTTCTTTTTCTATTTATTTTTCTTTTTTCTTTTTTTTTTTTTAAAGAAAAGAATATCTTCTGCACATTGACCAATTATTAGAAATCAAATTTCATCAAAATCGGATCGTCTGTTCCAAAGTGGTGTTCTTACAGACGTTCTGACATTGAAGTCAAGGGAGTCACGAATTATAATTTTTCCAAATGTGTGTGGTGATGGAGGGGGAGATGGTGTCAACCCCCCATTCCTCCCTACGCCATTGGTAGATACATAAACTATATTGTCGGTTCTTTATTGTGTACACATATATCATCAACTGACAAAATGAGCGCCGCCGTAGATTTATTCTCTATAGTTAATACTTTCTTCAAATCAATGTTTATTTCCATTTTTTTGACAGCTGAGGAAATTCCATGTATCAAAAGGCTAAGCTAACTGAATTCTTCAGTCTGCTTCAAAAACAGGACGTTTATTTGCTCTTAACGTTTCCGAAACACCGCATCCCAGTTATAATACCCTTATCTGTATCTATCAGCCACGCTTGGCGACAGTTTGGTGACAAATTTGACGCGATGTTAATCAACTCGGTATCATTGAGGAAATGTCGACAAGTTGACTATAATTTAATATTTAAAAATTAAATTTAATTTTGCTGATAATCCTGTCTCTTTGTGATAATTATTAATTTCATTTTCTTTATTCAAAATATAGCGATCGATCAATACTGCACAACATAAAATTCAGCGCAAATAAAATTAAATGAGCATACGTAGAGTTCCGGAAATCATTTAGATTCCTTTCTTCCGCGCAGCAAGTCTGGACCTGAACACCCAAATTATAAGCACAAGACTAGGTTGACCCAATCAATAAGCACAAGATTAGGTTGGTAGAACATAAGCACGAGACTAGGTTGACCCAATCAATAAGCACAAGATTAGGTTGGTAGAACATAAGCACGAAACTAGGTTGGCCAAACGACAGATCCCAGTAATAAAGACCCAATTGGGAGCTGTTAATTGGCCTTTTTAAATTTTGCCGATCTTGTCCAGTGCTTATTTGGACGTCCAGGTCCAAACTTGTTGCACTGAAGAAAGAATTCCAAATGACTTCCGGAACGTACGTATGTATGCTCATTTATCATTATTTGCGCTGCATTTTACGTTGTGAACCAGTTCGTTATTATTAATCATGGTTTCAATGGACTCATAATTTCGACAGAAATGCTACCGACATTCTATGTAACCTGGTATAAGTTTAGACTGCACTGATTTAGAAAATGACAAGACTATCGTGAGTTCATAATGGTTCAAAACCTCAGTTTTGACGGAATTCAAAGTACGAATTCTCGCTTGTGTTCGTTGTAATGTGTGTTGGCGATCCCCACCTTTTCTCCCAAAAAATGCCATCGTCAGCAGAGCGCGGCGCTCTGTGGAATCTCTCTTTCCTCTACACAAGTCATTTATCTACGCCCCAACATCTTCACGAATAAAAGAATGAAAAAAAAAATCCAGATCTTTTTTACCTACCATCCGCTGAAAAGAGAGAAAAGAAAGCGATGAAGAAAATGCGAGCATTACGGAGCGGAGTCGAGTCGAGTTGCAGGGCAGCAGCCAGACACGGCTGTTGCCATTTGCGGGTGTCTGAGGCGCAGACGACCGGCGGTGGCGACGACGTCATCGATCGCCGGCGTGTGACATCATCCGGCCGCTTCTAGGTCATAGCTGGATGAAACGACCTTTCAGAGAGGATCCTCTCTGAGAGAGGATGTTTTCTTCTTTTTTAATTATAATCTCTGCTTAGAACATCTACATAGTTCTGTTCTGTATAAGCAAGAGTTTGTCCAGGTCCCGCTCAGCTGCCACATATCCTCAGAAAAAGTCGTGCCTTGTCGTGTAATGAACAATTTCTAGGAAAATAGCTTTTCTTTCCCGAAATACGCCATATGAAGTAGTAGTGTAGCGACTTATGCTCTATAACAAGACGCAGGCTCTAGTTTATGCATGGGTCTACAGGGCACCAAATGAACGACAATAATTGTAGATAATTATTTTATGCTTTATTATATTAAAAGTATGTAACGAAAACTGTGTAAGAAGTAAGTGTTGTGATGAATTTGAATATAAATTTCCAAGTACTTTATTTCAATTTTCATGCATAAAGCAACCATAGACTTTAAAATACTGCATTGGCCAAGAAGTTGTTTATAACGTGGCCATGCCTGTCATTTTAAATGACACATGCACCACTTTGACCAAAGCTACATAGTCATATACTATCAGCAGTCGCCAGTGTGACAGATGCAACCATTTGGCCTTGTTAGAACTCTTTGGCATGGCATGATGTCAGAAGCAAGAAAGTGGTTAACTGCTCATCCCATCACCTGCAGACTATGGTTTAGCGGTGATTGCTATTCAAGGGACTTTTAAACATAACTGCTCGATCAATTTCTAAACATTGCTGCTCATCACCATTCCTGTAATGAGATGACCAGCAAGGTTTCTTGTAATTCTTCCAGTAGAAGTTTTAAAATGGTCTATGGGTAGTTAAAAGATGATTATTCGAGCATTTTCTTGCTTGTCTACAACGCCTTGCTATAGGACACAATTTGTTTCGCCGTAATTCTGAGAGTTTAGAATTTATCTTACTGGTTGGTGGGAAAGGGATAAAATACCTACACTATTACTGGTTTGAAGTAAATAATTTAAAGCGTAACTATATATATATATTTTTTTTTTAATCAGAGGCATAATATTGTAAAAAATCACAAAATACTTTTAGACAAACAAGAACCCGTGGTTCTGTAGCTTTGTAAATATACAGGCCACAGTAGTTGGTTTGGTGTTTATTTTATATTTTTGCAAAGTCAAGATTTGCAGAGATCTATCTCAGTTTCACGGTAACAAAAGCTTGCAAAAATAATATATAAAATGGGTTAAGATTAAAATTTCAATGAATGAAAAAGAGTTGGTGATTGGATATTTAATCAACATCTTGATCAATTATAACAGTAGTTTACAGTAGTTTAAACAAAAATTAAGGCGGGTAGTATTTGTGCACAGTTGTATCTCTTCTGGCGCTGTCTATTATATACTATTATATGTGACAATTTTGCTTCATAGCGCAATGCTACCTGCGCAGCCTTTACTACTGACTGATAGTAAAGATTTAACAATTTTTTGCGCCCCTTTTGGAGGAAAGCGGTGGCTTTTTCGTAAAGGTCAAGTTATCGATTTTCATCCATCGATTTTGTTCCCCTCCAGCGCTGCCCTAGGGGGGTTGAGTTGTCTCGGAAATAACGTTATCGTTGGTATCTGGGTTTTCAGGTAAAGAATATCAAGAGGCTGGCTGGTTGGACAATGGACTTTATTAATAGAATCGCGCGGAGTCTTTGAATATTGCGCTGATGTGTCTTTTGTATAAAATATATTCCAGACATGTGCTGTATTTTGGGGAGAGTTGTTTGTTGACAATATTTGTATTATGGATTTAATCTTAAAACGTACATTGTGATGTAGTCAGCAGAGTGTATTTCTACATTTAAATATAGTGTGAAGTGCCATTCTGCTTTCTCATATATAAATATTCCATATTAATAGACTACCCAGAAGTGATGCAGAGGAGTAAATTCTCGCCCCCCCCCCCCCCCAAATTGCAGCAAGACCCAGCTATGACGAGCAGCTTGGGACACACTAATTTGCTCGTTAAATGCGAACATTTATTAAATCTCGCAGCGCAATACTGTATATAATTTGAGCGGTTATTAATGGCATTCGCAAAGTTTTGAGGAATGTTTAAAAAAAAATTTCAAAACCTAAAAATTAGGGATTTTAAAAATTTTAGATAGCAAAATTTTTTTTCATAAAGTTCCCCTTGTGGGGGACAGCGGTGTTAAACATATCCGTTTTGTAGTATAGCAATCCCCGGTTAATTGCATAAAAGCTGAGACACCAGTCACGTAAATGTCAGTTTCGAAGACATGGGAGGAAAAGCGATAAATTGCCAAACTTGGTAACTCCTGTTTTTTCCTGTGGAGTTCAAAAGGTATAAACATAATAAATAGTAGCAATGTATTATGCGTATAGTAATAAATGACTACTATTTGTTATAATTATTTTATTTTCATTATTTTTATGGTATCAGCGAGGGATATTAATAATATTAATATGTGTGCCCGCTTAATCGCATGCAATAGAGTGGAACTAAGTATATGCAGTTAAATGGAGCCAATTATATCTACAACTGATAACATCAAAGTAGATGATTTTACTCAGAATCGGGGGTATACAGTGGGATAGATACATCGTGGAGTACTTGTCAAATGGACCATGATTATTTTGCTAGGGATAATGTTAAAAAATGTCAAGTTACTAGTATGCAATTTTATTTAATAATTTAATGAACTACAAAATAATAGCCACTTTTTGGCAATTTAAATAAAGAAAAGGTCAATCTATATCATAACTGATAGTGTGACTGGCTCACCCTACTAAAGGATTATTATACAGCCCAAACTGCTAATGGTAGAAACTTAAAACTTTGCATACATGTAACAGGGATATCTGTGAAATTTTGAATATTTTCGCCAGCCTATTCGCCAAATACTTTTCTTTTTCGCCAGGTTTTTATTCGCCAAATATTTTTCTTTTTCGCCAGGTTTTTATTCGCCAAATTTTATTTTGATATTCCATTTGAAAAATCTATATTGATTTAAAAATTCTCAAATTCCAAAGATCATTGTTTTGGAAAAGGCAAATGGTATTATATATAGTAGCACACATTACGATTAGTATTGCACGATTTTTAACTTTGATGTTGGCATAATTTATAATCCTCAACATTTTCGCCAAAATCGTATTTTCAATCGCCAAATTGAATTTTCTTTAGCTAAATGCGACAATGGCGATTAGCAGCGCGACCCTTGCGTGGGATTTGGCCTATAAGTAATGAGAAAATCTGTAATTTATGGGCACACCCAATTTTTTATTTATATATATTTTTTGAGGGAAGAGAAAACAGGAAAAATCCACAGGGAGGTTTAAATCAAATATGGAGGTGTCATGAAAAATGTTTGTATGGACAGACCTGTGGATAGGAATATACAGGGGTGGAACTACCATACCGCGAAACCAACGGAGTCTCTACAGAAAATCATGGAATAAATATTTAGTAATTTATAAGTAGTAGGGAACCCAGGCCTCTGACACTCTATTGAAGGGGAGGGAACTAAGGTTTGATGAAGTTTCGCCACTGGAAATATACCTACAGAGGTTACATGTTTGGTCATGCTTTCTGTAATATTTTCAAATGCTCTACGATTGTGACGTGGATGAAAACCACCTATTTCCTGTTTGGAATGTGTGCTTGCTTCCAAATGTGTAAAACTGAATCTGAAAATACATCGCAAATCGTAGGTGTGAGACACAAACTTCAATCACCTTTCCCTCCTCCCACGATCGCTCGTTACACGTTTTTGAAAGACAGGGGTCAAGGGGGCACAAATGTATTTATTTCTATTTAGGCCTTACATAGGCCGCCGCAATTAGAAACTGGAAATTCTCGCCCTTCTATGCCTCCATAGGCGTTATTTGAAATATATATTTTGCTGTAATTGAAAGGCATTCTCTCATTTGATCGATGGGGTTTAAAGTGTTTTCTTTGAAGGAGTATATTAGTTTAGGGATTGTACAAGTTGGTGAGGTAGGACGCGTCTGTTGAATCTGGGGAAGCCTATTGTAAGGAATGAAGACATATTACGCTTGGTTGCATATCCATACATGCGTGATGTTGTTGTTTATGATGGAATAGCCAGGATGCTTTTGCGCTTGAATGAGTTGATAAATGGCTACTGGTGTTTCCCATTAAAGCCGATGTAACCCATAATACTGAATATTGTGGAATACCCAGTTCAAATCGAGTCATTTTATTTGGTATTTATATCTGCGTCTATCTGCACCGCATAACAAGATAGGGTTGTCAGATAAAAATGTGGACAAAAAGCCAAACAATAATTCTAAAACGGTTCAAATATACTTTATTTAACCGTACCACATAAGAAGTTTAGATCCTGGTCAGTAAAGTTGTGAGTAAGTTTAAAGTCTTTCATTCTCTAGAATGAAACTAAATAAAACAAGAAAGATCAATCATGCATAAGCATTGATTGTGAAACACTTCCCAACTGAAATGCAATTTCATTTAAAAATCAATAAAATGTGATACATTCAGTGGTGATATCTTTTACATTATCACAGTACTACAGTAATTTATTATACTTAAATATTTAAAACTGTATCGAAATATAAATCATCTGATTCTCTATGCAAAATCAATGAATATTTCATTCATATAACTTATATTCCAGACTCCAGAGCTAAATAATTTTGTGTGAAAAAAATTCAATTCTTATGTAACTCACCTTACAATCGCTTCAGATATTTGCATTCTGCATAAGTTAAAATTAGGCTTCGTTGAAGAAATAATAAAAGTTTAGGGATCATTTAAAATCACAACTATTGTAATTGCATAGGCATTGAATTTAGATACACAGATAATATACAGATACGCAGATAATATATAAGTGTGTGTGTGTATGTATATATATTATATTATATATATATATATATATATATATATATATATATATATATATATATATATATATATATATATATATAATATATAATATATATATTATATAAAGTATTGGAATCGTGCCGAAGATCGGAACTCGAATTTTCGAAGGATCTACACGTTTTGGGACTTCTAGAACACGAAAAAACTATTTTTAGGAAGACATCTGTGTGTGTAAGAGTGTATCTGTGTATGTTTCTGTGTGTCTGTGAGGATATTACATCCACTCTAATTGAAAAACTAATGGACCGAATTTCATAAAATTTGGCAGGTATGTTTTTTGTGGGAAATCCTAATGTTCATTAGATTATAGTACGATTCGTAATAAAAGAATCTGCCTTCTTTGCGAAATGGCCGGCAGAAATTGCCTTTATCCATTCTAGTTAAAATCTAATGAAACAAATTTAACAAAATTTGGTGTATAATATTTCAATGACCTACAAGTGATTTATATACCAAATTTAACAAAATTTGGTACATAAATCATTTGTAGGTTATTCTAGTACGATTCGAGAAAAAGGAACGGGCTATTTTTGCGAAATGGCCCGCAAAAATCGTTAAATATAAAAATAAAGGACTACGTGTGCTCAATTATATCAATTAAATTCCTATTTTATACGTGATTTTTGACAACAAAAAGAATAAAACTAACCCTATTACTCTAAGACTAGCCGTTCTTGAGATATTCTAGTTTTTTCGCGTTTTCGCTACGCCACCTTTGACAATAAGTCCAGCTATCAAATGAGAACCAAATTTAAGTTTAACGTGCAAATTCAATGTCATTTAAAATACTTATGGCTGTTATTTTGTGCAGATAAACTCAAATTATTATTGAAGAAATAAAGAGAACGTGAATATGAGTCTGCTGGGAAAGACATGTGCTGCCCACATCAGAATTTTTAACAATATTACAAGAATGATTTATAGAAGTGAACGGGGATTATTTGCAGGCCATTTCGAAAAATATGTATGATCTATATTTAAAGATCCACCAAATTTTTGTAGAATAAAATGTTCAACAAATTTAAGCTGTGTACCCAATTTTAACTCTGAGGACGTAGGAAAGTGCATTAAAAATGCCATCAAATAAGTATATCATGAAGAGTTATATAAAATTAAAAAAAATTTTGAAAAATTGTTATCTACCAAATTTATTTTAAAATGTGAAGCCTCTCTCATATACAAAATGATTTAGCTCTTGGAAAGATATTTATTGTATAATATATCTTTTTTTTCTTTCTGGAGGATATCCCAAAAGTCAGAATTTAATTGAATTTGTTTTTCTTTCTATATTAAATAATTTTTATTTAAAAAACTACCTAACATATTTTACTGAAATTTTTTTTATATATTTTATGGGATAATGTGAATATTTCCTAAAAATTTCGAAGCAATTTGTGAATTTTAAATTTGCTTAAAAAATGTTTGAAAAATTAGTTCCCATAGGGTTCAATGTATTTCATTTTTTCAACCCGGGTTCAATAAAAAACTAATTGGTTGATATTATTTATTTATATTCCCATAGGTCCCACAGACCGTCTGAAAAACATACTAAAATTTCATTTTGATAAAGCCATTTTTACGGCAGTTATCGTGCTAACGGACAGACAGACAGACAGAACAACTATGTTGTAAAGTGTTAAGAATGAACAAAGTCATAAACACTTTTTAACTATGTTGTAAAGTGTTAAAAATAACACAAGCTTAATAACCATGGAAGATTTTTTTTTGTTTAATTTGTGCTTCCAATTTAACATCCAATATTGAAAAGATCAATCAGGCATCAACAAAGAGGACTCATTGCTCTAATTACTAGTTTCTCCATGCTTAATGACATAGGTTAATTTTCCAACATTTGTTTTGTGTTTCACTGTTTCTCAACGATAAAAACTCTTACAGTTAGTAATTAATTTTTATTACGTATAATTATCTAACTTATTTGTTCTCTATTAAATTTTTCTCTTTTCGGTCCATCCCGTCTTGCACTTTCAATATGCTAATGTGACCCTACACTTGAAATGTTTGAGTGTACAAATCCACAGCTTTATGTTTTTGGTATTAAATTAATACAACGTAAATCCGAAATTTGGCTAATTTGGCAACTTGTGAGTCCAAACAGAATGACTTATTCACATGCCCCGACCGTCCAAGTTGCTGCTGATGTCCAAGGACGAGTCGGACGGTCTGGGCTTTCGACGTTCGACATGCCCACATGCAAAATCTTCATCGAAATGCATTTGCTATTTAATTAACATACCGTAAAATAAAAATTTCTGTTGATTAATTATTTGGCTTCAAAATACAAAGCTGTCACACAAAAGTACCTTTAAAACTATCACGAAAAAATATCTTCGAAAGTATCACAAAAAACTGTCTTCAAAACTATCACAAAAATGTACCTTCGAAACTATCACGAAAAAGTAAAAAGTATCTTCGAAACTATCACAAAAAAGTATCTTCGCTCGCGAATGAAATAAACTAAATCCATGAGAATGATGGTAACAGATTTATTGTAAAATATTGCATATAGAAATTAAGCATATTTGATGATACTTAAAGGTCCCAATGTTTCAAGGTTTTTTTGTTGTTTTTTTTTCAAAAATTTATCGCGAAAAATCTCGAGAACGGTTTCACGCTAACGTTCTAAAGTTTGCGTCATTCGTTTTCAAATAAAAAATTACCCATGAAAGGAATTATTTATCATTGTGGCCTTGATTTTTTAATGATTTTGTTTTCAAAAAATCATTAAAAATTCGACTGATTTTTTTTTTTTTTTTTTTTTTTTTTTTTTTTTTTTTTTTTTCAAAAAATCATTCGAAAAAATTGAGGGGTGGGTTTTACGAGCATTCGATTGCGTTTAAAATTAAAAAGGTTCCAATCGTACCAAATTACGTTCGAAGCACTTTTTTCGTTTGTGAAATATCGCATCCACCGACTCTCGGACACTCATTCTTACACACACCACTTCCAATACGTTCGAATTCGTGCATGCTTAGAACGCACCTTTCCGTTTTCCGTACAAGAAAAGAAAAAAATTCGAATTTTGAGCTCCGTCGCAATATACGTTATACAATATATGTAAAGGAAATTAAATATACGCGAAGTGTGAGCCTTTATTTGATCTTTGTATGCATTCATTTATTATTCCTATTGCTTAGATCCATAAATCATATCAGAAAGAAAAATTGTATACTTTTATTCGCAAGTTACTCGTTTAAATGTCAGCAGATTTAAAGGTCAACATATTACACCGATGTACTGGATGCATTCAGCTGATATTATTTGCACAAATTAGCGTGATTCAAATAATCCTCACGTAAATTATTCTACCGTCTTCATGTTCCTCCATAGAAAAAATAATGTTTGGAAAATGTTAAATTTCCTGAATAGCTCGAATTCTAAGCAAAGGACAAAATTTTATTTTTAGTTACGGCATTTTATATAAAACGTATTAATACATTTAAACGCCGTTTTCCCGTAAAACATCGAATTTTGAATAATAAATTGGCGACACGTCTATGATTCAATATATGAAAAGAACTAATAAAAGTTTGATTTCAATATTACGGAAATAAAGTATGGTCTAAGCGCTTTCTGACCTAAAATGTGCTGTAGAAAGCGAAATATAAATGATATATTTCGATTTTCTTGTACTATACATATATTTTTATTTATACATCTTAATTTTTATTGAAGCTGTTCTTTATTGAACGGCTTATTGTAATTTGCAGATGGTGTTTGTAATTTGGTTGTGTATAAAACTCGAATATGCTTGGGGTTATAATCATGTCACGTGTCTCTGATGAAGGGCTTTTTGCTGCCGAAATTCTTAAACTCGCTGGAAGATTTTAGTACAAATATGGTCATTTTAACAATGGACATTTTTATCTAAGCAGCATGAAAATGTCTTCAAGCAGTTTAGCAGTGTATGATAGGTCCCAGTCTTTAATACTCTATAATTAAAGACTGGTCTCCTTTTTGTTTTATGACTCCATAGGCGTTGTTAAAAGATATTCCATTTTTTGGGTCTAATTGATGGCCATTCTGCTAAATGATGGATGAGATATTAATTGCTTTCATTTAGTTTTAATTGAAAAGTGTTTAGAGAAAACCTCTAATTTGTAAAGGCTGAATGGCGATAAAATACTGTGTTTTTTCTTTCTTAACGGTTGCAATGCAATCTTTTGATACTTTTTTTCTAGAGATGAAAACCCCAGGAAATTTTGTTTTTGGTTTGCTTTTAATCTCGGAATTTTGTGATTAAGAATTTTTCAATCCCGGGAACTGCAGATTGGGAATTTCAATTAAGGGTGAGCGTCAGTAAATTTTCTGCTCTATCCGCGCTTTGTTAACTTTCGCAGCACACATTTTTCGCCGAAATTCTGCTCAAACAGTTGCGAAATATTTTCTGATAGATAAAATGCAATGCTTAGATTGTATTAAAACTAAATTTAATACCCAATAAAACATAAAATATATTTTTTATTTTAATTCAAAATATTTTTGGTGCTGCCATCTATTGTCGTAATTTAATTCATACCGACTTTTTTTATTTTTTAATGAACATTTTTAAATGTCTATTCCATCTAATACGCTATTAAATACAACAACAGATTAAATATAATAACGCCACAATCAAGGAAACGTAATTGAACTTGAACTTGAAGACAAAGGAACTTGAAGACAAAACTGCAGTCCTCAGTGATGTACATTCAGATCCCCTTATCAAATTTATAGAAGGAGAAATTACTTTTCCGTGATTGTGGCATTATTATATATGATCTATTGTTGTATTTAATACTGTATTAGAAGGAATAGATATTTAAAAATGTTAATTAAAAAATAAAAATAATCGGTATGAATTAAATTACGGCAACAGATGGCAGCACCGAAAAGACTTTGGATTAAAATAAAAATATATTCTATGTTTTATTGGGTATTAAATTTAGTTTTAATATAATCTAAGCATTGCATTTTATCTTTCAGAAATTTTTTTACAACTGTTTGAGCAGAATTTCGACGAAAAATGTGTGCCGCGAAAGTTAACAAAGCGCGGATACGGCAGAAGATTTACTGACGCTCACCCTCAAAGGAAACCATATTTTATACTCTTGCGTTTTGATTTATTTGTTTATATAAAATTTTGCATTTAAACTGTAAAACCACGTTGAACTATTCCTATAACAAACCTTATAAGTACAAAAACTGCCGAATATAATAAAACTATTTATGAAAAGTAATATCTTTGGGTAATTTTTTGTGTTTGTAATATAATATTTAAGCAACCAAAATTAAAATGGTAAAGCCTATTTGCCTGAAATTGACTATTGGGGCAAACTTAGCAGGAAACCCCGCCCTAAATGTAGTTAGACGACTGATTGGTACGTCGCCGACTGCGTAGCATGTTATTTTATTTCTGTTATTTTTACTCATGATTTGCACATATAGACAGTCCAATAAAAGTCTGACATCCAGGAAACTTTTCATAATCCGATCAAGATGTTTTAGAAGGATCCAAATCCATCATCTTGACCTGACCCTCTCATAAAAAAATAAAATAAGTAAATAAAAAATATCTACCTTCAATAGACGTGATATGACGATGAATAAAAGAAGATATATTATCAGGAAATATATTATCAGCTAAGCGGACTTCATTTAAGGAATTGTTGCGTATGCTCAATGTATTCTTGCTAACTGTTTGATGTGGGAGTTGAAATTGGGCGATTTCTTGAGAAAACATGCCACCATTCTGTTTCAGTTAGGGAGAGAACAAACGCATTTTCTAAATGTGAATTATCATGTGTGCTAAGGGGTATTTTCTTACGGTGTCTGTAGTTAGCTGCGGCTACTGAAAAAATGTCTGTTAAAATGAAAAAAAAAAAAAAAAAAAAAATCATCAAAAAAGGGAAATAGTTAAAGAAAGCGACTGCTAGCTGCGGCACCGTATCTAGTTGAAAATTACTTTTTGAAAAGTAACGGTTATTGACCTCTGTAACAAAAAAAAAAGCTAGTCTTTAATTTTACTATTACGAACCAACCCTTTAAAAATTTTATACATTGTAATAACGGTAATTTATGGTAATTTAAGAAAACTGCTTGGCATGCGGGGGGGGGGGGGGGGATCATTTATAACTTATGCACCCCGAGTATACTATGGCATTGATTTAAACGTCTGACGTGTGTATTTTGAGTGTTTACAAAATGAAAAAAGTACATTGTTAACAGCAATTTTACCACATCTTGCGACTTCAGCTTAAAACTTTATCAGACATGTGCATGATGATATTGGAATCACTTCTCATTCTACAAAGATGTATCAACAGCAAAAATTTGCACTTTTATTAGATTTCTATCTCGAAATCGAATTGTTTCTGTGTGACACCTCGAATTTTTATTCGTACTGTGTCGTCTTGATTCTACATCCTCCGCTGAGCTTTTTACAACTCGGGGCGTCGTTCTCAGTCTGATATATAGGCCTCTTATGTACATCACGTCCGCACCACTCACTTTTTGGGCTGAGTGTTGTTTTTTCTATGGGTCGACCCTGTTTACGTAGTGTTTCGTCTTATATGGTGAAGGCGATTTTTTTTTCTGTTTTATCGTATCTGGTGAAAACAAAGACAGATTGATAATTCTTTTGATGCCTGGGGATTGGTTTTCTCCTGATTCGCTAGATGCAGCAAAAGAAAAACAATTCTCGGGAATCGGTGTGGTTTTCTATTATATTCGTCAGCCCAATCGTCAGATTAAATTTGTATTCCCTAAATACAATCTTCAACTGCCACCACTAAATTTCGGTCTCAAATTGACAAAAATATTTTTCATAAATTATTATACTACAAAAATAAAGTCTTATAGATTTAGTCAGGAAAGTCGTTTTACGAAATCTGACTTTACTTTTTCATTTTTTATTATTTTTGTAAATAACTCCCACCTTCCAATCAAATCACCGATTGGCCACACCTTCCAATCAAACCACCGATTGGCCAGACTACCAAAACTTTATGCGTCCACGTTCTGACAAGATTATCCTTATACATTTGAAATGGATCCTGCTTTCTTCATCTGCTCTTAAATAGTTTCCATGGAAAATTGTAGTCACTCACCAGAAACGTCACTTCCGGGTTCTATTCGCGGACTAAATAACTGTCACAAATAAATCATCAAATTGGGGATATTCCGACAAACTTGCCGTTAAGGTTATATCTTAACGCACCTGACCTTCAATTGACCGGAAATTGGTTTAAACCTGTAAAAAACGTTTTTCTTTTAATAACTTGAAGAGCAGAGAAAAGCGGATACCAGGTCATTGCAATGCATTTTCATAACATCAGTTCCATCTTTTTCTGTTCCAAATTCATTTTACAAGATAAATAGGAACTTTAATTGCTTTCCACCTTAAACTGTGGTCTTGTAGTGAATGGTCCACAGATGAGCCCCCCCCCCCCTCTCCCAAATTTATGTTGACTCTTCTCGGGCTAGAATGAAAGCAAAATATCTTGAACGAAAGCATTAAATTTTAACTCTCTTGTTGGCCCTGTTCCGCTTTAGAATTTGAGAAATATAATGAAACTTTCTTTTCGCAGTTATTTATTCGAAGCGGTTCATCTTGAGCTAAAGACGAAAAATTTATTTTTACAAGAATTTTCGCCAACTTTTAGTGATAGAAGTTTTGTTTCTGCCTCGAGAGAAAATGTATTTTTGTAGAACAGCAGCTATGGTTCACTTGCTTAATTTAAGCCGAGTAAGTTTATTGAATCTGGTGTAGATAGAATTAGATTTTTTCCCCTCCAAAACTGCGTGAATGGAGGAAATTACATTGTTAAAAAAAGCTGAGACCGTTTATTTTAATGAAATTACATTAAGGTAACTTGGAACTTCCAATGAATACTATTATAAAGCAGGGGATTTTTTTTAAACATACTATCACTATTGCAGTCTGAAGATGTGTCATGGAGTTTGAGCCCTTCTTTACTATTTGTATTTACTGAACTAAAGTATTCTGATATACATATGTGCTAAACTAAAGTATTGTGATATACACATGTGCTAAACTAAAGTATTGTGTGAGATACATATGTACTAAATTAAAGTATTGTGGTGAGGTCAGAAATTCGAGTTTTTAACGAATTTACGCATTTTGAGCTACTTGAAACACGAATCGAGTATTTTATGTTGACATTTGTGTGTATCTGTTGACACAATATCTCACTAACAAATCAATCATTTCCTATGAAATTTAGTACGATTATCAGAATCAGTGAATACAGCAACCCCACTGTGAC
Organism: Amaurobius ferox; assembly: GCA_951213105.1. Taxonomy (NCBI): domain Eukaryota; kingdom Metazoa; phylum Arthropoda; class Arachnida; order Araneae; family Amaurobiidae; genus Amaurobius; species Amaurobius ferox. Next base: position 112,548,802 of record OX578136.1, read on the forward strand.
CAACACATTTTTGTTTCAACTTCCTGTTTCATGTTTTTTATAGCTCATAATCTGTAGGTTATTGAGATATTTAGAAAAATAATAAAAATACCACCCGCGTTTTTTAAACAAGAAAGATCATTCATGCTTAAAGCATTGATTATGAAACACTTTCCAACTTCAATGCAATTTTATTTAAACATGTCTAAAATGCAATACATTCCTCGGTAATATTTTAAAACTTATCACAATACTACATTAATTTATTATATTTGAAAATTTAAACCTTCATCGAAAAAAATGAACTTCATTCAAATGACGGCATTGAAATATAAATTGCCTGGTTTAAACATCTCTAAAATGTGATACATTCCTCGGTAATAATTTTAGAATTATCATAACACTACGATAATTTATTATATTTGAAAACTTCATCGAAAACAACTGAAATTCATTCAAATGACGTCATAGAAAAAAAAAACACGCCTGGCTCTCTCTATAAAAACAGCATTTCATTCATAAATAATTTCCCTTTCATGTCATTCATCACAATACTATAATAATTTATTTTATTTAAAAATTAAGACCATGGAGCTACAAGTAATTAAACTCTATGCGTAAAACTTCATCGAAAAAAATCGTCCTCCTCTTTGTAAAATCAATGAATATTTCATTCATATCAGCTATGCAGACTCCATGAACTAAATGATTTTGTGTTAAAGAAATACAGCAATTCTAATACAACCCATTCTACATATTTTGCTGTTTAAATTTTACATAGGTGAAAAATAGGCTTCGTTGTAGAAATAATCAAATTTGGATGAGCATTTAAACTCAAATTTATTGTAATTTCGTTGTTTCAGTATGTGGATGCGCAGAATTTAACCAAAAATAAAGTGGTTTTAGGACGAATACAATACTCAATATGAATTAAAAAGAATTTTAAAAATCACGATTTTAAGACAAGATGGATGCTATACATCATTTTCAAGTGGGTCACGTGATCTTTTCATATCATGTTCACGTGATCGCTTCATATAAGAGGTGTTATTATTATTTTAATTTTTATTTAAAAAACTACTGAATATATTTCGCTGAATTTTTTTTTATATATTTTATGGAACAATTTGAATATTACCTAAAATTTTCGAAGCAATTTGTGAATTTTAAATCCGTTTAAAAAATGTTTGAAAAATTAGGTCCCATAGGGCTCGATGTATTTCCTTTTTTCAACCCGGGTTCAATCCAAAACTAATTGGGTGATATTATTCATTTATATTCCCATAGGTCCTACAGACCGTCTGAACAACATACTAAAAGTTCATTTTGATTAAGTCATTTTTATGGCAGTTATCGTGCTAACGGACAGACAGACAGACAGACAGAATGAGCAAAGTCATAAACACTTTTCAACTTTGTTGTAAAGTGTTAAAAATGCTCATTTTGATTTTTCGATTTATTTTGATCGAAATAAGTAAAATATAGCGCTTAACAAGATAATTGAATGTTAGGTAGATGGCAACAGTAACATGTTTAAGTAAAGGGCGATGCTTCTAGAAAATGTGTGCCGAAGGAACTTCTGTTAGGAATGCAGAGGCTATACCAAATACTACTGTTTCCTTTGCGAATGGGACAGCAGTGCCGGGGAAAGCTCTGCTGTCCCAACTAAACACAATGGCCTAAACGTTAAGCTTTTATTTCTGGTAAAAAAACGTGGCATATGATTCTCTTGTTGATCCATCAAATGTGCTTTTATCACCTTTACATATCAAGCTTAGATTGATGAAAAATTTTGTTAAGGCAATTGACAAAGTTTTTCAGTATCTCAAGGAAAAGCCCTCTCGATCCGTGATGCCAAAATAAAGTATGGTGTATTTGTAGAATCGCAAATAAACAGCTGATGGAAGATAATGGCTTTGTCTGTTCTAAATCCTACAGAAAAAAGAACTTGGGCATAGTTTCAAGATGGTCGTTCAAAATTTTCTGAGAAATCATGGTGTTGCAAATTATAAAGAACTTGTTAATGAACTTCTAGCCAGCTACAACAACTTAGAGTGTAACATGAACTTAAAAATGCATTTTCTGGCATGTCGTTTAGATTTCTTCTCTCCAAATTTTGCTTATGTCAGCAGTAAACAAACACTGTAAAAAATTTCACCAAGCTATAGCTGCACTGGAAAAAGGGATGCTAAGTATGCTAGCATATTACTTGTAGACCTTGATCAGAGATGCTAAAGATGCTGTCGACAAAAGTTAATTCTCAGCTAAAGCAATCAAGCCGTGTTCTTGATTAGCTTTCAATAGTATGCGGTAAATTCATTAACATCATTTTCGTGAACATTCCTTTATTTGCACATTTCATGCACGATGAAAAGGAACTTTTGAGTTTTAAGGCCAACTAATTGACTAAATTTTGCTTATTTTACTTATATTAATTGGATACAAATGTTATTTATTTTCATTTGGATTTTGCACGTGCTTTTAATTAAACTTTATTTAGCCAACAAAATTCTGAATGTTAATTTTGCTGTGGAAGTTCTGCAAAATATCGTGTGTATAAACATAAACGTGTTGTTGTTGTTGAAACCCAGACCGTCCGACCTACCAGAAAGGTGTAAGGTAACATAAACATAAACGTGTCGAAAGCCCAGACCATTCGGCTCGTCCAAGGACTTAGAGCAGCAAGTTGAATGGCCGAAAAAAACATAAACGTGTGTATAAATGAGAGGAAAATAAATATTTTTTAAATTTATCAATTAAGTTCATCCCGATGTCTAGGTATAGCCACGCATTGCTTACATCAATTTTTTTTTTATCACATTTGCTTTCTCCATCAAAAAATGTACTAACCCCTGGTATGTAAAAATATTTTAATAGCATAAAATAAAGCACATAGCATTAATAACATATAATTATATATCATAAAATATTAGATCGAATTCAAGAATTTTGTTGTTTCTCTTTTTAATTATTTAAAGTTTAATTAATAATTTCTTTTGAATAACAGGAGAAGGTCAACATTTTTTTTTTACTCTTATCGCCAAAGTTCCTTTTTATTGCAAATTAAGGTTAACAACCCGATATCTGTATATTGGTGCTCAGTTCTCAATTGTAGATGGGGGAGCTATAGAATCATCCCCCTAATCTATTTGATTTGAGTCACATTTCTTTATGAAGCTATTTTACTTATGATATTTTATTAAAGAACATTCAAGAATATATGTTTCTAATCCACCTCTTTTGATGATTTTTTTTTCTTCTATCTGTTCTAAAGACTTTTTTACAATTTGAATGAAATTTAAAACTTGCTCTCGTTTAAATGTCTTTGTTTCAACCAAATCTAAAAATTTCTGTCCTGCGAATATTCCTCAGAAATCACTTTCGAGAATAAAATGTCCAAAAAAATTTTTTGAGGTTTAATCTTTTACACATCTTCTCGTTAACCTCCTGCGGTTGTCGTGAAACATCTCAAAAGATAATGGCCATTTTTTTTTTTTTCAGAAAATATTTATTTTTTGTGGCTTATCTTGAAATAAAAGACTAGAGGAATGAATATATATATTTTTTCAAAAATAAAGGAGTATCTGTAATTTTTTAGAAGTAAAATTCTGAGAATTTGCTTCAGTTTAAAAATAAATAAATAAATAAATTAGTACCTAGTAAGTAGAGTCCGCCTCTCAGAAAATTTGCGGAATTTATTTGCCTGTAAATAATGATACAAATACTAGTTGATGATTGGTTAGATATATGCTCTATTAATTTGAGCGACTTTTTTGTGATTAGTTGATTGCAGAAACTGTATTACATAAATTAATAATGAGAAATTGAATGTAAAATGTGTAATTAAAAAAAACCCCTAGAATTCGCCAATTAGTTAAAACATGGTGAAATTTTTAATGTATTATGAATTGCTGAGTGACAACATGCTAAGTTCTTGTATTGTTAAAAATTTCTTAAATGAAATTTCTTAAATGCCAATTAATTAAATGAGTAGCTAAGGCCTTATACGATTTTTATTTGTTTAAATAGTGATAGACTTGGTAAAAATATAATTTTAAAAATTATTAATTTTACAACTTATTTGTTAGCCCCTATTTTAACAAATATTTTTTTAAACATTTTCAGAATTTATAAAACTATTTCAAGGAATCTCTTATGTTTCAATGATGTTTTATCTAATTTTATCTATCTTTTATGTTATTTTATCTAAAACTATATTTATGTAGATATATTCTTATGCAACTAATTTTTTTTTCTCCTTTTTTACAGGTAAGAATCAAATTTTAAGCCTGTTCTGCTTGATAAATAATCGGTATGAAATTTCGTTCTTATCTTGTATTTGTCTTACATGTCCACTTTATAATTTCAACACAATTTGCATTGCATGGATCTCGGAGTAAAATATAGTCGTCAATCATTAATTTTTTATTTCACGCCAAAATGGAAGAAGTGATAATTGAATGCCAATTATTTTCTTTCAAGGCATAATTTCTAAGCATTTCAGGTTTAATTTGAGATTGAAACAACTCAGTATTACAAACGGCAAATTTTTATGGCTGTATGAGAAATGTTTTAAATGAAATTAATCAAAATCTCGAATAAGGGTCAAAAGCACATTTCCTTCACATTTCTGTTTTTCAAGAATTATGGGTCGGGTAATGGTCTAAATTGTATCGTAAATTCAATTTAACGTAAATCGTCTAGAACAGTGGTACACATGCCACTGTTGGTACGCGAGAAGATAGCTTGTGGTATGCCAGAATGCAACTGGTGGTATGCCAGAAGGCAACTGGTGGTATGCCAGAAGGCAACTGGTGGTATGCCAGAAGGTAGCTGGTGGTACGCGAGAAAATGATTCGTGGTATTTGTTGTGACACGATTTCTCTCATTTTCCCTTTATTCAATATTCTTGTATTATTCCAAATTCTGAATTTATCAAATGAAAAGTATTTTCTGCTCCGATTTCAATGCTAAATTTTATTCCCATTTTATTTTCCACAGATAAAAGTTGCTTGTCTTTTCACCTTAATTTGGCGATAAGGAAATGATGGAATTTCTTGTAGATGTCAAACATGCAAGAACGAAACTTGACTTGGAGACAAATTTACGTTTAAAACTAAGTAAAATAAAATCAAACTAATTTCTGTCAAATCAGCACAAGTATCGCTTTAAATCATTTTGTTAATCAATGATTATGTTGTTTGTTAATCGTATGTGCTAATATTTATTATTTTTGTTCGATTTCTTATCAGAAAAGATTAAGTGTGTACTCTAGACTTCTGGTTTTGGTGGTTCGCATTTATGAAAAGGTTGAGAATCCCTTGGCCTAGAATAGTTTTAAACTGTGACATCAAGGACGTGTCCAAAAATTTCATTTCGGGGGGGGGGGGGGGGAAGTATAGTAAACTTTCAATCCAAAAAAAAACTACCTAAACTGGACTAAATTGATACTGGATCACAATTGAATGAGAAAACACGAGAGCACAGGCAAGGACGTGTCCAGGAATTTCATTTCAGGGCTCTATGAATAATTCATTGTGTGTCATGGAACAATGTTCGAAGCTTGTGAAATAAAAGTCCAAAGCACACTTACGGCGCTTTTCAAGAGCCTATAGGTTATCTGTGTTTATGTAAATAATGCCTTTATTAAACACTAAGTGGAGGAAGTGGTCTTAAAGCGCAGGTGAGACTAATTCCTCATTCAGACCGCGCAATGTTCCTTTGATATCAATTTGCTTCACTTTTATTTCTGCACTCTAAAGCTAAACGATTCGAGGTCTTTATTGATATTTATATTTTCGGGTTAAAAAGAAAACATTGTAAGAGCAAAACGCGCCAATTTAAGTAGTTAAATTTGCATCTTGTTATAATTCGCGTTTTCCCTCCAAATAAATGCGGATTTCCAGTTTTGTTCTTCACCCCTACCCCACCCAAAATATGTAGATTCGGCCCTGTTTAAAAGTATTTTCGTGTGCTATCTTTTGCAAAAACCTATCAGAAACGACTAGCAAAATTACAACCGAACTTCACTTCGGTCAAATGCGTTCACGTGTGAAGCTTTCCCTGCTACTTGGATGCAAATCCATCCAGGCACGGCGAATTGAAGTAAAAAAGGGGTACGTCCATGACCTATTTCGCCAACCTTTGGAGACGCCGAGACCTAAAACCAACTCGTGCTGCCGCAGTAATTACCCAACATAGGTATATTCAGCGTACCCGTAGTGTTTTTTTCCGTGAGCGGAATGCCGTGCCATTTTCATATATTCGAAATAGCGGCCTTGCCTGCAGTGCAGCTAGGTGAAACACTGGGTAAATCTAATAAATATTCCCGCTCCTCTCGTGAGATAAGGTTTGGAACAGAAAACAAAGGTTGTGTGGGGGTTTGGAAAATACATTCTGTGCTTGTTTATTGTGTATGGGAAAACAAGGTATAGATATTTTTCAAGAAATTGCGGTAGGGCGGCGCTGTCAATCGTTATTCTTTCAGATAGAATATTCTTTTTGGCGATTACTAATAAAACGAAAATCTTGGTAATTGTTATTTATGCTGATTTTTAAATTAAAAAAAAATTAATATTTTCATCATGTTTTAACACATTTTGATACCGCATCATGATCTGACAATTTTCGATCATCTAAAATCTAAATGATGTTATGATTGCTGTATGTTCTTTCCAAAATATTTTTTTGATCCTTTCAAGAATCAACTTTTTCAGCGAAACAATTGGGGAAAACGATGTAAACAAAGAAATAAAGATCCGACGCATCATACCAAAAAGTCATGTTTCTTGTAAGCTTTAGATTGCTAATAAATTATCGAAAATTTATTTTTAAAAAAAATATTTTTAATTTAAAAGTGGTATTAAGAGATGGCGATTAAACATTTTATTTTACGAAAAAAAAAATCAGTATGTGACTAGGTTGGAACAAAAAATAAAATAAATAAAGCGCGATGCCTATGTGTGTTGCTAAAAATAACATGCTGAAGTGGTATTTTTACTCCTTTCCTAAAATTTTAAGAGTCATTTTCCAAAGTAGGGTGTATTCAAAATAAACTAAGGAATAATATTATAAATTATTTTATGATATTTTGTGGCTACAATATTTATTTTTAAATATATATCTATATAAATAAAATTGAAAATCTGTCTGTCTGTCTGTCTGTCTGTCTGTCTGTCTGTCTGTTTGTCCCATCATCACGGGAGAACGGCTGAACCGAATTTGATGAAATTTTGTGGGTAGCCTAGAAATAGCCCCACTTAAAATTTAGTCTATGGTTGGAATTTCTACGATTTCTACGATAATTTCTAGTGGTTCTCGAGATATTAGTAAAAAACGAAACTTTCGTTTGTCTCATCATCACGAGAGAACGGCTGAACCGAATTTAATGAAATTTTGTGGGTTGCCTTGAAATAGCCCCCCATAAATTTTGCCCAAGTTTCAAGTTTTTAAGACCTGGGGTTGTCGAGATATTAATGAAAAACGGAACTTTTTTTATAGGAGTTCTACTCTCCAACTCCGTGGTTTATCCAAACGGAAAGGATAAAAATCGTTTGTTTAAAGCGTCAAAGGGAATTAAAACTTTATTTTTGAGTTTGATGCAGGATTTTTGCATTAAATAGTCACTATCTGAAAGCATGAATTGTTTGAAACATGAATTTAAATGGAAAAATCTACCTCCATGTTTTTACATGTATTAACCTCCATGTATTTCACAAGCTTTTACTCAACGATTAGAAGTATAAAGAAATTAAAATGGTTATTTAATTTCGCATTTTATGAGGAAGATTCTATCTTATATCATGTTGCTCGGCAAAGGAATGGAATTAAATGTGTTTGTTAATGATAATTATTATTTTTTCTATTTGTATAATAAATAAATGGATGTAAAAATATATTTTATAAATGAACGATTTAATTGTTCTTTTAATTATATATATTGCGGACTGCGTACATTACTTTTATTTATTTTAGCAAAGAGGTTTCAAAGCTCATATATTGTGTTTAGCTAATAAACTCATATATTGTGTTTACCCAATAAATTCATTTAGCCGATTGTTGAAGCAGAAAAAGAGTAAAACGGATGTATGTATCTTCTAATACAATTTTAGTGTTTTCATTTAGTATATATACAGACGGGATATGGATATTTTATTCTTCAGATCTGCAAATTTAGAGCTACGAATTTAGCGGAATATCTCTAAATAACTTGGTAACTTTTCTTAAACTTTACCAAATTAGAGGAAATATCTCCAAATTAATAAAAATGACCCAAATCAATGAAATTAAATTTGTTTTTTTAGAATAGAGTACTGAAATGATGTTTCTGTAGCATTTGTCGGTCAGTCCATCCATCCTACTTAATAACGCATTTAACTAATTTTTTTAATATCACTAAATTGATAAAAATATTTGTAAATCCATAAAAATATCATGGAGACGAAAATGTCGCCAAACCTTCCATGGAGATCACATTATTCAGACGACATGATTTCCATCAATTTATTTGAAGCAGATGATATCATGTCGCTTAGCAACGGATCCAATGTGTTATGTGTCATACGATTTTTATTAAATCTAATAAAAATATGTATATAAAATAAATTTCATTGACATTGCATTTTTGACTGGATAATATCAATTACGGTCTTCAGGTTTAAACATCATTATTATTGATATTTCGGGGACAGTTGATTCAGGAATTATTGATATTTTCAAATTATTATGCCATTGTTTCATTATGACGAAAATTGTTGAAACTCATATATAGTACGTTGTACAAGTAATCTTCTACAAATGCACGGGTATATCTTCTAATCTACGACAATATAAGTAGTACAGGTATATTGGCAAAATTTTTATATATATTGGCATATATTGGAATTAATTACTACCTTCTGGTATTAAGATTACGGGGATTTTTGATACTTTCAATTTATTACGTCATCTTTTTTATTTTGGTAAATATTTTTAAGACTCATATTACAATATGTTTAAGCTTCTACTAACACACTGGCATATTTTCTAATTTGCGACAATATAAGTAGTACGTAGTTGCATATATTGATTCAATTCTTTTTTTTGTGTGTGAATTTGTTTACAAAAGGGGCCAGGATATTTTATTCTTCAGATTTGCCCGTGAAGATAATTTTGCATAGTGAGAACAGATATTCTTAAACTTCTCTTTATGAGCAATAAATTTAATATTTTATCAGAATTTGCACATGATTGCGAATTATAAGTTTTTTTATATTATATACTCCGTACGAAGGACGGGTATGCTGCTAGTATATATATATAAATGAAAGCGTATGTACATCTACAGATGTTTGCATGTTTTGATGGAACGACTGATCTGTCTTCTCCCGAAAAAATATTTTTCAAAAGCCTGATAGTACCGTTACATTTTGTAGTAAATACGCTGCTATTGCAGGTAACAACATCTATGGGTCAGTTTTGTGCTTGTGCTCCTCAGCATATAATAGCCGATCTCTGTAATTGCAGGTAAAAACCGCAATTTAGCGAACTAGGGCAATTAACAAATTCAGTCTTAGTTAACCAGTTTCAAATTTCCCAGATATTAAGCCCAGGCTACATAACATAAGGCTACAATGTCCAAGTTTATAATCGCTTCCAAAAATTTGGAACATACTCCCATTGCAGATAATGGTATTTCTAATAAAAGCTATTTGAAATATAAGAGGAAAAATTAGAAGAGACATTTTCATTTTACCGCTACGAATTTTAATGCTTTTTTTTTTTTTACACACTGTTGAAATATTGAGGAATAAATATGAATTTCAGTACGTACTAGAAGCGTAATTACGCATTTTGGCAAACACTGTGGTATACGACACTTTGTAGATTCTTCAGTTGGCATTATATCTTAAACAGTGTTTATTCTGCTTATTTGTATTCAAATCTCCATGATGCGTGACAATGAACAAACCTTTAATTTGTTGAAAATGAACTGTTAGTTATTATCTCGAAAAACAGCAACATTTTAATGTATAACACTCCTAAATTAATAAATATTGGAAATTTTGAATCTTCACTCCCATATTTATGTGTATTTCTTCTTGAATTGTTTTATACACGACTTTAGGATGTATTTATTTATATTTACATTTCAAAAATGGACAGATGTCAGAGAATGGGATTTAAGAGAATAATTTACGTTAAATTTTTCAAAACCAAATTAAAAAAAAAAATTTCAAGTTCTTTCATCCCTGTCAACGATATAGTTACCTCATTGGAAAGTTGCAGCTGCTCCATATTTTGAAAGTGTTGCTGTGCAGCCCCCCTTTCCCCTCCCTTGAAATGAAAATTTTCGAAAACACCGATTTTTCGAAGAATTTTATCAACATGTATATTAAATATCTAGAAAGTTTGTTAAAAAGACGCGATAAACGAGGACTTGACAATTGGCATGGATAGCTTGCATTCGTAAATTCTGTATTATATGGGTGTCCAAAATTGTCTTCACATACCTAAATATAAGCGGCGCAGACGATGTGCACGAAGTAGGCTTCCCTACGAACTTCTGCACTCCTGGATTTGATTTCGGTGTTTATCGACTCAAAAAGTTTTTTTATAGATCCGAAGTATCAATTGGAAAGGATTTTTGAGATTGCGAAACGTCGGTCTTTTAGAGGCAGGCCATACATAGGTGGAAGTGCAAATTGTTTCATAGTTAGTTTTTTATCGTATGCACTCATATTCGATTTTTCTGTTTATATTTATATGTTTTGATGCTATGAATCACCCCCCCCCCCTCCAAATCATTCAAATGTATTGAACATTTGTTGAACAATCAGTGTTTTCATGAATGTAAAGATAATTTTGGACAACGGTATATTTCGCAATGAGGCATTTTAGTTTATTGTATCTATCCATTTCATTGTGAGTTCTGTGACGTGCTTGTTTCTGGTGGCGTGAGTGTTGGAAGAACTACTATCATATTTACAAATAGGCAGTTTGCGTGTTGATCGAAATCGCATGGTAATCATTCATTTAGATACATAATCTACGAGTGCTTTTGTTCTGTTTTTATGTTTGTCTCCACATTTAGTCAAGGGGAACACTTACGTACCATGCTAAATCAGTCTTCGTGCGAGACTGATGCAGCTAGTACTTGAATTTCTTCATTGACGAACAGTCTGTAAATAGGCATTCAATACCGGTACAAAATTTAAACCCGATTTTTTGGTACTTTTTTATTTTCAAAACCGGAATAACGATATTGATAACGGCATGTTAGGATTTTCCAATATTAATGCGTTGCTTATCGAAAATATATATATATATATATATATATATATATATATATATAAAGAAGAAAAGTATGTATGTATGATCCACCATAACTGGAGAATGGCTGAACCGAATTTCATGAAATTTATCTTGGTAGTTTTGAAATCACACCACAAAAAACAAAGTCCATGTTTCGAGTTTCTACGACCAGTGGTTCTCGAGATATTAGTGAAAAACTACACTTCTTCCTAGGATGCTGTTGGCACATTTCGGACGCGGTAGCCCGGTGGTTTGCGCGCTGGATTTGCACGCTACCACAACTGCCGCCGTGTTCATGTGGAGTACGATCACGTTAAACATGTGGGTCCGTAAGTCCTTCCGAGAGGTTGGTGGTAGGGGAAGGAGGGTACGGTTCCTGTGGATGCCTCCCCCACTGGGTTCCGGTCTAAATTGGATGCCACTTCCCGGCCGTCCAAACAGTTACCTTACACCTTTTTGGTAGGTCAGACGGTCTGGGTCTCAACAACAACAACTTCTTCCTAGGAGTTCTACTCTCTAACTCCATGATTCACAACGAAAAAGGTTAGACATTGTTGGTTTAAAACTTGAAAGTCAATTAAATCTCTGAGTTTTGTGGAAGTTTGTTGAACTTATTAGACACTTTTGAAAATCGCAAGTTTGAGATATGAATTTAAATGGAAACTTTCAACATGGTTTATTTCTCACAGGCTTACTCAATACTGAGTTTTGTGGGAGTTTATTGAACGTATTAGACAATTTTTAAAATCGCAGGTTTGAGATATGAATTTAAATGAAAACTATCACCATGGTTTATTTCTCACTGGCTTACTCAACAACGAAAAGTATATTAAGAAATCACAAGAAAGATCAATCATGCATAAAGCATTGATTATGAAACACTTTCCAACTTTAATTTTATTCGAACATCTCTAAAATACGATGCATTCAGCGGTAATGTATCACAATCGGCCCTATGTGTGCCGGTGTAATTTTTATCATAGTTTTGCATGGTAAATCCCGAGCAATGCCGGGTAATCGCTGCTAGTATTGAATAAAATTTAAGGGGAAAATAAACAAGACTTATACTGTAACTTATGTAAAAAAAAATCTCTAATTAAACTGGAATATTTAACTACCAACAATTAAATGAAAAATATTAAAGTAAATTGATAACAACGTCAGTAGTAATTTCTTTTAAAGTAACCGAAGTTTGAGTATACCCCTTTTCTGACAACCCAAACTAAATAAAACCCGCGGACCAGGATAATTTAAAGTTAAAATATTCTCAACCATCTCCCTAAATTGCCAAAAAACTAAGTAATACCCAAATATGTACCAACCTCCCAAACTGATTAAACTCAAATGTGCAACCAACAGCTACATTAGGAGCCAAGTCTAAATAAAGCTAGTCAAAAATAAAAAAATCTGATGTGGGCAGCACATGACTTTCCTTATATAATGCAATGAATTTACTACTTTTACAGTAAAAAAAATCTGATGTGGGTAACACATGACTTTCCTTATATAATGTAATGAATTTACTACTTTTACAGTAAAAAAAATAGGTTTTTCTTATAGTAGATACTAATATTCTTTCCAAGATATTGAATTTTCGACAATGAGTCGTCATTTTCATTGATTTAGCGTCATTTTTATCCATTTGGGGAGATTTTCGTTAATTTGGCAACATTTCAAAAAGTCGCCAAGTTGGCGACATTCCGCCAAGTTCGTCGCCAAAATCTCGCCAAGCGTTATGGCCGAAGAAATAAGTTATTCTTACAGCAGATAAATGACTATTGGCATTCAAATACAAAAGTATTACTTAAAGTATCTTTTTTCATGAATGGAACGAGCTAGATCCACGAGAATGATGTCACCCAATTTATCGCATGGTATTACATATGAAAAGTAAACATGTTTCTCAATAGGAAATATTTTGTTTTTATTTTATGACTTTTTGATAATTTTTTTGAAAATGTACAATATCTCGAAAACGGTTTATGTTAGCGTTCTAAAACTTACGTCAATCGTTTTCTAATGAAAAATTACATAAGAAATGTCTATTTGCGTAACTTTATTAGAGGTTTTGATTTTTTGACGATTTTTTCAAAATTTCACTCGAAAATTTGGGGGGGGTTCTGAACATTCGATTGCGTATAAAAACAATAGGCTTCCACTGTTTACGGATTGTGATTTTTATACCAAATTTTGTTCGAATCGGTCCATTCGCTCGTCAGTTATCGTCTCCACAGACTCACTGACACACACACACACACACATACTTTCACACACATACTTTCACACACACACACACACACACACAGACATCACTTCAAAAATGTTTGATTCGTGATCAGGGATGCTTGAAACGTGCTCTCCCGTCGGAAACTCTATTTTGAATTTTCGACCCAGTCACAATACTTTCCTTATATATTATGTATATATGGAAAGTAAAAAAACGTCAATTTTCCATATAATGGGTCACTGAAATAATGTCACAGCATGAAGATAAGTACCAGAAGCTGAGATTAGAGATTGTCCTGAACGACAAATTCTTACCCATCTCGATCCGTAAAAAAAGAAAACAAAATGATCGATTAAAAAGAGCTAAACAAAACTAATAAAAAATATGCAATTACGCAAGGTATGTAAAGCATTTTTGCAATTGAAACTATGGGTCTACAACCAACGGTTCAAAAAATCTTCCACTGTTCACTTTTTGTGGGACACTCTGTATATTCCTCCTTTAAAAGCCACTGTTTACAATTTAGAATGATGTCTATAACAACAACATATTCATGAAACAACTATGCCAACTATTCAATAAAAAAATGTTGTCATCATACGAAATAAGTTCAAGGAAAAACTTAAATCTCTCAGCACGTCTGGCTGATCTCATTTCACTTTACTCACGTACATGTTCTTTCGAAAAGCATAAATTACTAATCAGCTATCTGTTTCATTTTAGAGGGTTATGACAAACTCTTCACTTCCAATCACCCATTGCAATTCGTTAGCGTCAACGTCGGAACTAACTCCGCTGGATTTTTTTAGACGCGAAAAAATTTAGGAACATCTATAATGCTGCAGAGATTGTTCCTTTTGGCGTTAAGCCTACTTTAGAATTCGAGTTTCCATTCATTAAAGATGCTGTTGGATAATTATTTTCTTATAATAAATGGAATGTGTATAAGTGCAAATCATGAGTGGAAAGAAAGATAAACAGAATAATAATGGTTCTCGGTCGCTGATGTAACAGAATCAATTATGACGATATTTGTCTGGCTGCATTTGGACTTCGGCTTTTTGTTAAGTTTGTCTGGAATCCTGCATTGCGTCGTGTCACCCGTTTTGTAGTTTGGGTTAAAGTCCGATTTCCTTTATTTTTCAAGTTGCGAGTCGGATTTTCTTTATTACTTTCCTTATATACATAATGTATAAGGAAAGTATTGTGACGGGGTCGAAAATTCGAATTCGAGTTTTCGACGGGAGAGCACGTTTCAAGCATCCCTGATCACGAATCAAACATTTTTGAAGTGATGTCTGTGTGTGTGTATGTGTGTGTGTGTGTGTGAAAGTATGTGTGTGTGTGTGTCAGTGAGTCTGTGGAGACGATAACTGACGAACGAATGGATCGATTCGAACCAAATTTGGTACAAAAATCACAATCCATAAACACTGGAAGCCTATTGTTTTCATACGTAATCGAATGTTCAGAACCCCCCTAAATTTTCGAATGAAATTTTGAAAAAATCGTCAAAAAATCAAAACCGCTAATAAAGTTACGCAAATAGACATTTCTTATGTAATTTTTCATTAGAAAACGATTGTCATAAATTTTAGAACGATAATATGAACCGTTCTCGAGATATTGTACATTTTTCAAAAAAATTATGAAAAAGTCGCATAAAAAAGAAAAAATTCCTATTGAGAAACATGTTCACTTTTCATATGTAATACCATGCGATAAATAGAGTGACATCATTCTCGTGGATCTAGCTCGTTCCATTCATGAAAAAATATACTTTGATTAATACTTTTGTATTTGAACGCCAATAGTCATTTATCTGTTGTAAGAATAACTTTTTTCTTAGTGCATAACGCTTGGCGAGATTTTGGCGGCGAATTTGGCGGAATGACGCCAACTTGGTGACTTTTTTTAAATGTTGCCAAATTAATGAAAATCTCGCCAAATGGATAAAAATGATTCTAAATCAATGAAAATGACGACTAATTGTCGAAAATTCAATATCTTGGAAAGAATATTAGTATCTACTATAAGAAAATCCTATTTTTTTACTGTAAAAGTAGTAAATTCATTACATCATATAAGGAAAGTCATGTGTTGCCCACATCAGATTTTTTTTGACGTAACGGGTCGGGTTTCCTTTATTTTTCCAGTTGCAAGTCGAATTTCCTTTATTTTTCATGTTGCGGGTCGGGTTTCCTTTATTTTTCAAGTTGCAGGTCAGATTTCCTTTATTTTTCAAGTAGCGGTTCGGATTTCCTTTATTTTTCAAGTTGCGGTTCGGATTTCCTTTATTTTTCAAGTTGCGGTTCGGATTTCCTTTATTTTTCAAGTTACTGGTCAGATTTCCTTTATTTTTCAAGTAGCGGTTCGGATTTCCTTTATTTTTCAAGTTACTGGTCAGATTTCCTTTATTTTTCAAGTAGCGGTTCGGATTTCCTTTATTTTTCAAGTTACTGGTCAGATTTCCTTTATTTTTCAAGTTGCGGTTCGGATTTCCTTTATTTTTCAAGTTACTGGTCAGATTTCCTTTATTTTTCAAGTAGCGGTTCGGATTTCCTTTATTTTTCAAGTTGCGGGTCGGGTTTCCTTTATTTTTCAAGTTGCAGGTCGGGTTTCCTTTATTTTTCAAGTTACGGTTCGGATTTCCTTTATTTTTCAAGTTGCGGTTCGGATTTCCTTTATTTTTCAAGTTACTGGTCAGATTTCCTTTATTTTTCAAGTAGCGGTTCGGATTTCCTTTATTTTTCAAGTTACTGGTCAGATTTCCTTTATTTTTCAAGTAGCGGTTCGGATTTCCTTTATTTTTCAAGTTACTGGTCAGATTTCCTTTATTTTTCAAGTTGCGGTTCGGATTTCCTTTATTTTTCAAGTTACTGGTCAGATTTCCTTTATTTTTCAAGTAGCGGTTCGGATTTCCTTTATTTTTCAAGTTGCGGGTCGGGTTTCCTTTATTTTTCAAGTAGCGGTTCGGATTTCCTTTATTTTTCAAGTTACTGGTCAGATTTCCTTTATTTTTCAAGTTGCGTTTCGGATTTCCTTTATTTTTCAAGTTACTGGTCAGATTTCCTTTATTTTTCAAGTAGCGGTTCGGATTTCCTTTATTTTTCAAGTTGCGGGTCGGGTTTCCTTTATTTTTCAAGTTGCGGGTTGGGTTTCCTTTATTTTTCAAGTTACGGTTCGGATTTCCTTTATTTTTCAAGTTGCGAGTCGGATTTCCTTTATTTTCAAGTTACTCGTCAGATTTCCTTTATTTTTCAGGTAGCGGTTCGGATTTCCTTTATTTTTCAAGTTGTGGGGCAGGTTTCCTATATTTTTCAAGTTGCGGTCGGGTTTCCTTTACATTTTAAGCTGCGAGTCGGGTTGTGGGTGTACCCGCAAAAATTATTTATAAGGGTTAAACATTATTGCATTTTATTTACAAAAGTAACTGAATAAATGTGTAAGCGGGGGGTGGGAGTTATAAACTGTAAACAGCGGAAAATTGAACATATGTATTAGCGATTTAAAATCTACTGAACACAACTTTGATATACACAGTTGTGTCTGGTGTTCGGGTGACACACTGCGGATTCGCTTTAGGTTGTGGGTGTGCAATTTCTTGTGTTGTGCGTCGGGTCAACCCCGCGCGCAAGACTCTTAAGTTTGTCTCAATAGTCGATTTTGGCGTTTGTTTTCTGATAATAGGACTTTCATTTTATGCCATTGGCTTTACCCATTTTAATTTTGTCACGAATTGAGAATGAAAAATTCTGACCAAATTTCAGGGAAATTTCGCGGCATGATTTTTTCAGAAAGATTTTGCGCTCTCTGTTAAAAATTGAATGTTTGATATCTGGAGAACGGGCTCTTGATAAAAACAACAGTCGCATTTTATTCCTCTCTAAAAAAAAGTATATAGAAAACGTTCACAACCTATTTCATTTTTTTTTCTCTTAGGATTTTTTACATTTTATACCAGAAATATGCAATATCTCAAGAACGGCGCAGAAATGTTTGAAGAATTGAGGGTTATCTCCTGGTCCAAGCTCCCAAAAAGTCAAAATTTCCATGACATTCATCAGTTGAAATAGCTGCACCAGATTTCATTCGATTTACTCAATTTGTTCGCGAAACGTTCTGTTGCGGAAAGTAAGCAGCTTGTGCTTAACAGCGATATCCATTTATTTCAGATTACATTTTAGGTATTAAAAAAGTGCAATATCTTGGAAATGGGCTTTTTAACTGTCTCTCTGGATGATGCCACTCGCTTTTAAATTAAAAAAAAATAATAATAAATACATATAACTATTTGTAACAAATTTCAAAATAACCCCCCCCCCCCCCCCCCCCCGATATTCAAGACTCAATTTCTCCAATTTCCAGCAAAATCACATTTAGTTGCAAATGCAGATATAATTTTCCCTATGGTTATAATTTCGTACTTTCTATAAAAGTTTGCACAGTAAACTTCTTTTAATCTAGCAGCCAGTGGTTCGGCACGCCCGATAGTCCAGGACGCCTCTCGTACGGCATTGAAGTTAACCTTATAATTTAAAAATCAATTTAAATGTTTATCACATATTGTGCGGTGTAATCCAGTCTGTGTAACGCTTTAGGCAAGTAAATATCAAATTTATTGACTATTGTTTTGTTTTAAATTAATTTTTCCAAGTTTTCACCCATTTTTAGTTTGACATCCGATAATACGACTACTTTGGTTAATCCGGCACCGTTGAAGTCCCAAACGTGCCAGATTATCGGAAGTTTACTGTACTAGAGATTTCATTTCCTTCCATATTTCGGAAGTTTACTGTATTTAAGATTTCATTTCTTTCCCTGTTTAGGAAGTTTACTCTACTTGATTTCATTTCCTTCCATGTTTCGTAAGTTTACTCTACTTAAGATTTCATTTCTTTCCCTGTTTGGGAAGTTTACTCTACTTGAGATTTCATTTCCTTCCATGTTTCGTAAGTTTACTCTACTTGAGATTTCATTTCTTTCCCTGTTTGGGAAGTTTACTCTACTTGAGATTTCATTTCCTTCCATGTTTCGTAAGTTTACTCTACTTGAGATTTCATTTTCTTCCTTGTTTCGGAAGTTTATTGTACTTGAGATTTTATTTCTTTTCATGTTTCGGAAGTTCACTCTACTTGAAATTTCATTTCTTTGCATGTTTCGGAAGTTTGCTGTACTTGAAATTTCATTTCCTTCCATGTTTTGGAAGTTTACTGTCCTTGAGATTTCATTTCTTTCTGTGTTTCGGAAGTTTGCTGTATTTAAGATTCCATTTCTTTCCATGTTAAGGAAGTTTACTGTACTTAAGATTTCATTTCTTTCCAGGATTTTCTCAAGTGTTTAAATGCTTTTTTGACAGACTGCTCAAGGACTCTACTCCAAAGGCCGACAACTTTACACTTATCTCCAAATAGCTATTCTGTCTAATTTCGCGAAGATGCATTTGTCCTATCCAGTAATCGCAGAAACCATTTTTTTTTTCACTGCAAATGAATCAACGCCTATTTACTTTATCGGGACAACAATTGGTCTAGTTTCCCCCACCATTTTCCTCTCCAGACAAGAGTTTATTTTTGACGGTCTTTGTTTTGACTCCTACTCGAATTGTTCCGAACAATGCTCCGTTTCACGGACCTCGTGCGATATCTGCAAAATCGGGTAAGATTATGAGTAATGACATACGCATTTTTATCTAGTAAACGGTTCTTTGATGAATTGCGTCTTGTGTGGCTAATGCCTCAAATACCGTATCAGTGAATGCATCAAAAAAAATTCTTTATTTTTATAACCAGCTACGGTGCTAATGACTTATTTGTTATTTTTTTTTCTAAGGAGCACAAAATTGACAATTATCAAATATTCAGCCAGTAATTGAAACGTTTTCTGATCATTCGTTTGGTTTATATGAGGGTCACACACTGAAATTTTTTAGATACGGCTAAGTGATACAAGTTAACCTTACCAACTCTTAGGAGTGTTCAGAGTACTCCCCTCCAACATCAATGCACTTTTGTAGGCGAATTTTCCAAAGAACAAATGCTTCGAGCCATCCATTTCTTGGAATCGATGAAAAATATGCTTTTATAGCCTCATCAATCTCATCTTCGGAAAGAAATCGACGTCCACGTAAAATGTTTTTTGGATTAAAAAATAGCCAAAAGTCACACATAGCAAGATCAGGAGAACAGGGTGGATGTTCTATCACTTTGATATTTTTTTTGTTCAAAAAATTCGACTGTCATTCCTGCTGAATGAGAATGTATTATCATGGTGAAGCATGAGTCCCCTAACATTCACTTCCTGCAGAATTTCTGGAAGACACTTAGAGATGTACCAGTTAGCTGTAACTGTCTTCTGTCCCTCTAGCTTTATGGCTTTGACCAGATCTGTACTTTTGAAGAACACGGCATACATTACGTTTTTCATCGCTCGTTGTCTTTTCACCATTGTTGTTTGGGGTCATCTGCAAAGACCCCTACTTTACTTTCTTGTCGTGTTGGAACGTCAGAAAACGGTATGTACGTTTCATCACTAGTTATGATTTTAGAAATAATGCGGTGTCTACCATCATTAAGTAATTTTAGGGTTCCTTTACTGATTCTAGCACACTCCGCTTTTTGGTCTTTTGTTAAATTATGTGGGGGCCCAACGACAAACTAATTTTTTCATATGCAGTTCCTCATGAATAATTATATGTATAGCTGCGGATCCAATGTTAAGTTCCTTCTGTATCATTTGGTAGGTACAGCGATTATCATCGAATAAAATTTTTCGAAAGGCCGACACATTTTCTGGGATTGCAGCTGACAAAGGTATTCCTGTGTGTTCTTCATCCAGGAGAGAATTTCGACTTCTTCTAAACTCTGTAAACCATCTGAATACAGTGGCACGAGATGGAACATCATTTCCATATGCTAATTGTAGACGTTGAAGACATTCTTCTTGATTTAGCCATCACTTTAAAATCATAGAAAATCATAGCTCGATAATGCTCTCGCGTCAACTCAATTTTCTTTTCTTTCAAAATTTATTCTAGGATGGCTAAATTGTAATTGTTGCCACAAATTATCGTCTGCGGACATAAGAGTTCAAATTTAAATATCCGACCAATAATTTTTTTCTAGCGCATATCATCTGCCCCTGTCTCAAAAATTCCAGTGTGCCCTCGTACATACAGTGAACTCTTTTTAATTGTCACAACCTTTGCACAGTCATTCTTTCCACATAGTTAACCGTGGAACTTTGATAGGATCGCGCTTCCAATGCAGATAATAACATACGTGAACGGGTTTCATTCTATCGATCCACGTATGATCCTATCTACAATGGGAACATCCCCTTTAGACGGGTTCTATACGTAAGAAGATTTTATGTTTCTGTAGGAAGTCGCGTGGAGCCTGGCAGTTCAGTTATTTTTTTGTTAATTAGTCCACATTTCCTAGAAAACACTGGCTTGCACTTTATTTTGGCTCTAACCCATTTCCAAGCGTAAACCCAAACAATGGATGATTCAAGGCGGTTGATATCTATCTGCCGCCATTTGCGCCAAATGATGACTTGGCCTTATCTCGAAAATGAACCTATGATCAATTGAAGTTTTCTCACACAGTGACTGCGGAAAACATTTTGTTCTGTATGGAAGACAAAAACTCCATGCAAAATTTGGCAAAGAATTGTTCCAATTCCGTGTATTTATTACTTTCCGTATATACATAGTATAATGAATAAGGAAAGTATTATGACGGGGTCGAAAATTCGAATTCGAGTTTTTAACAGGAGAGCACATTTCAAGCATCCCTGAACACGAATCAGACGCTTTTGAGGTACGCTTTTGCTATATCTCACGAACGAATGAAGCAATTCGAACGAAATTTGGTACAAAAATTACAATCAGTGAATACTGGAAGCTTATTGTTTTTATACGCAATCGAATGTGCAGACGCCCCCCCCCCCCAAATTTGGAATTTAAATTTTGAAAAATTCATTAAAAATTCAAAACCTTCAATAAAGTTACGTAAATATTCATTTCTTATGTAATTTTTCGTTAGAAAACGATTGACATAAATTTTTGAACGCTAGTATAAATCGTTCTCAAGATATTGCACATTTATCAAATAAATTAATAAAAAAATCACATAAAATAAAAAAAAAGGTAATAACTATTGTGAAATATGTTCAGTTTTCATATGTAATATTATGCAATAATATTTTTATCATCATTCTCATGAATCTAGCTCATTTCACTCACAAGAGAAGATACTTTGGGTAATAGTTTTGTATTTGGACGCGACGCCATTAGTCGTTTATCTACTATAAAAATAACCTATTTTTCCGTTCATAACGCTTGGCGAAATTTTGGTGACGAAGTTGGCGGAATATCGCCAGTTTAATGGTTTTGTCTTTTAATGTTGCCAAATTAATAAAATGTCGCCAAATTGATAAAAATGACGCTAAATTAATGAAAATGACGATTAATTAATGAAAATTCAATATCTTGGAAAGAATATAAGAATCTATTGTAAGAGAAGATACTTCGGGTAATAGTTTTGTATTTGAACGCCAGTCGTTTATTAGCTATAATAACCTATTTCTCCGTCCATAACGTTTGGCTTCGACTTTGGCGGAATATTACCAACATGGTGATATTTAGCCCCAGATTGACCAAAATATTGTCAAAATTGCAAAGATAATGAAAATGACGCCGTATTGATGAATTTATTATTAAAATATTTTAATATACGAACTATATTGCTTATTGAGGATGCTATCAATATTGATAATTGTTAATTTAGAGTTGTGTTAAATATAAGTTAATTGGGTACGAAATAGTTTTACATGTTGTCGTCCGGAAAAGCGCCAAATGTACAATTGAACTTCACAAACACTGTGCCGTTGTTGTTGTTGAGACCCAGACCGTCCGACCAACCAGAAAGGTGTAAGGTAACTGTTTGGACGGCCCGGACGTCTCACCCAATTTAGACCGGAACCCAGTGGGGGAGGCATCCACAGGGACCGTATCCTCCTTCCCCTACCACCAACCTCTCGGAAGGACTTGCGGACCCACATGTTTAACGTGATCGTACTCCGCATGAACACGGCGGCAGTTGGGGCAGCGTGCAAATCCAGCGCTCAAACCACCGGGCTACCGCACCCGAAATGTGCCAACAGCACGCGGTGTTCTCAGGTGGTCACCCACCCAAGTACTAACCGCGGCCGATGCTGCTTGATTTCGGTGATCTAACGATAGCCGGTGTTTTCAGCACTGTAGGGCCGTTGGCTAAAACACTGTGCCGTGAATCTTTTCATAATTTTTCATTGTGAAATAAGTAAATTCATTGTATTACATAAGGAAAGTCATGTGCTGCCCACATCAGATTTTTTCATACTTCTCAGGACATCGGAAAAAATTTATTTGATTTGAAAATGGGAAATATTTTTCAAATATGAAAGTTCACAACTTTTTATAAAGATTTTTGGTGGTTTAGTTTCTTTTTTTCTCCTCATACAAATATTATTGCTTTCCTAAACATTTTTGAATTTGAGTAATACATACTTTAAGACCTGAGTACATTTAAAAAGCTACTGAATCTTGTCCATCTTCCTCCTTCACCCTCTCTCACCCTGTGTCCTTGAGGTCACGATTTCTCAAGAATAAATCCTCGTATAGCTACAAAATTATATAATATTTTAAAAGATTATACAAATCACTAGAACTGCAAATAATTTTTGCAATTCGTGTTATTGAGAATTCGAATTTATATAAAATTCTCTGAAGAAACAACTATAATTCTCGAAATAATGATAACAGTTGCAAGGCGTAGACAATTCGAGGAGGTGATAATTAAAACAAGAAAGATCAATCATGCTTAAAGCATTGATTATGAAACACTTTCCAACTTCAATGCAATTTTATTTAAAAAAGTCGAAAATGCAATACATTCCTCGGTAATATTTTAAAACTTATCACGATACTACATTGATTTATTATATTTGAAAACTTAAACCTTCATTGAAAAAAATGAACTTCATTCAAAAGACGGCATTGAAATATAAATTGCGTGGTTTAAATATCTCTAAAATGCAATACATTCCACGGTAATATTTTTAAATCTATCATAATACTACGATAATTTATTATATTTGAAAACTTCATCGAAAACAACTGAAATTAATTCAAATGACGTCATAGAAAAAATAACACGCCTGGATCTCTCTATAAAAGCAGGATTTCATTCATAACTTTCTCCATTTCATTCATCACAATACTATAATAATTTATTTTATTTAAAAATTAAGACCATGGAGCTACAATTCATAAACTTTATGCTTAAAACTTCATCGAAAAATATCGTCCTTCTGTTTATAAAATCAATTAATATTTCATTCATATCAGCCATGCAGACTCCATGGACTGACTTATTTTGTGTTAAAGAAATACAGTAATTCTAATACAACTCATTCTACATATTTTGCTGTTTACATTTTACATAGGTGAAAAATAGGCTTAATTGTAGAAATAATCAAATTTGAATGAGAATTTAAACTCAAATATATTGTCATTGTGTTGTTTTAGTATGTAGATGCACAGAATTTAAGCAGAAATAAAGTAGTTTTAGGATGGATACAACACTCAATATGAATTAAAAAGGAACTTTAAAAAATCACGAATTTGAAACAAGATGGATGCCATATCTCATTTTGAAGTGGGTCATGTGATCGTTTAATATCATGGTCACGTGATCGTTTCATATAAGATGTGTAATTATTATTTTAATTTTTATTTAAAAAACTACTGAATATATTTAGCTGAATTTTTTTTTATATATTTTATGGAACAATTTGACTATTACCTAAAATTTTCGAAGCAATTTGTGAATTTTAAATCCGCTTAAAAAATGTTAGAAAAATTAGGTCCCATAGGGCTCAATGTATTTCATTTTTTCAACCCGGGTTCAATCCAAAACTAATTGTGTGATATTATTCATTTATATTCCCATAGGTCCTACAGACCGTCTGAACAACATACTAAAATTTCATTTTGATTAAGTCATTTTTACGGCAGTTATCGTGCTAACGGACAGACAGACAGACAGACAGACAGAATGAACAAAGTCATAAACACTTTTCAACTTTGTTGTAAAGTGTTAAAAATTAACCTAAATATACATATAATACGCATATTTTGGGTCCGAGATTAAGACCAAATAATGCATCGAAACTTTGAACCGTAATAACCCTTAACAATTCAACTTTTTTAGACGCATGAGTTGAAAATTGATAGATCAGTATTAAGCTAATTCTATAACGAGTGATCACGATTCCACGAATATGTAGTCACATAATATTTAACATTCATCATCATCATTCTCTTCGTGCCTAAGTGGCACTTAAGGCCTTCAGCTTAGATTTCCAAACACGACGATCGCGTGCAGCAGCTCTCGTTTAAGTCCAGCTCGCCCATCCCGCCTGGTTTCTCTCACTCTCCACCAACCGTCTCCAAGTTAACTTCGGTCTACCTCTTGTCCGCCTGCCCTCAGGCGCCCAGTCCAGGGCAACGGCGGGAATGCTGTCCAATGGCATTCTCAAAACATGGCCTACCCATTTCCATCTTCGATATTTGATGTCATATTCAATGGGCTTTAAATTGGTCCTTTTATATAGCTTCTCATTTAATATTGTGTTATGCCAAAAAATTCCCAATATTCTCCTAAGGCACTTGCCCTGCCAGGCATTAAGTTTGGTACATTGGGATTAGTAACTTTTCACGTTTCTGCTCCATATAACAGTACACTCTTCACCAAGGCATTAAACAAATTTAGTTTATTCTTGAGCTTTATCTCTGAAGCTCTCCACACTTTGTTGAGCCCACGAAAATAATTTTGGGCCTTAGCAATTCTAATTATGATCTCCCCATCAGTTCCACCCGTTTTTCCCACCATGACAGCAAGGTAGGTAAACGTATCCACATCTTCAATGCCGTCACTATCCAAAACAATACTGTTTGGTGATTTTCCTTTTAATCTCAATACTTTAGCTTTGTTCTTGTTGATATGAAGACCAACCTCTTTAGCATGTTCAGCAAAAACCTTGGTTTTCTGCTGTAAGTCATCTAATCTCGAGGACATCAGGACAATATTATCAGCAAAATCTAGATCTTCCAATACTGATGTGAAGTTCCATCTGATGCCTCGCCTCTTATTTCTGATAGTTCTTTTCATGATCCAGTCAATTACTATTATAAATAATAGTCCTGACATCACGCATCCCTGTTTTACACCAGTCTCAATTAAAAAGTTTCTGTTAAGTATCCGTTTACCTCTACACAGCATTTGCTATTTTTATATAGCTCAATGATAATGTTGATAAATTTTTGAGGGATACCATAAATCCCTAAAATTTTCCACAGTGTTTCGCTATTGATTGAATCAAACGCTTTGCGGAAATCAATGAAATTCAGGTACAGAGAAGCATTGAATTCGATGCTTTGTTCAATAATATTTAATATATATAACTTAAAATTATTCTGTGCTATATTACTAATCACTGAATATAAGTGGTCTCTTGCACACGTTTCGCTACTACATTCCTGGTCGCTGAATATAAGTAGTCCAGGCACAGGTTTCCCTTTCTCATTAGTGGTTACTGAATATATGTGGTCTCTTGCACAGATTTCCTATTTCATTATTAGTCGCTGAATATAGGTGGTATCTCACACAGGTACTTCAATATTAGTTGCCGAATATAGGTGGATTTTTTACGATTTCTCTTCATCATTGCTGCTTCAGAGGACAAGATTATATCCGAATATAGGTGGTGTGTCCCACAGGTTTTCAGACCCCATTACTGGTTGTTGAATGTAGGTGATCGTTCGCGTAAGACCGTAGATATCCTTGTAGAACGACTAGAATGACTACGGTATTTCGGTACTTCATTACCAGTCACTGAATGTGTGTGGTCTGTCGCACAGGTTTCCCTACCTCATAACTGATAACTGAATATAGTTGGTCTGACTCTCGCACAGGTTTCGCTACTTTATTACTTACTAGTCGCTATATGTAGGTGGTATCTCATATAGGTACTTCATTGCTAGTCGCTGAATATAGGTGGTTTTTCGCGATTTCTCTTCATTGCTGCTTCAGAGGACAAGATTATATCCGACCGTAAATTATTTTTTACGCCATGTAAATCATGACTAATTTCAAGCCGCATAAATCGGAGAACATAATTGTAATTACTTTTATTGTCATTGGGATATAGTGTCATTAGTCAAATATTTCTTTTGAACGTAAAACATAATCTTCAAAACTAAATACTCCGTTAGTAACAACACATAAAGTTGATTAATAGTATCTATCGATTTTGGAGGCAAATAACAGTCTCCTTTGTCAAGGTAAAAAGGAAGAGCACTAGTGCCAAGAAAAGCAAGAACGCATGTGTCATCATTGTCTTTGTTGGTACTAGTTCTTTTTCTTTTTATGCTGAAAAAGATGACCGGTATTTGCTTCCGAAACCCATTGACGCTTTTAATCAGTCTCTGCTAATGGAATGTATCGAGATTTGTAGATCAATTCAAGCAGCAGTTTGAGGGAATTTTTATATGTAAAATACAATACATATTAGTTTTGACTAACATTATAATATTTTATTTGTTGGCGACCCATGTGTAGGTGGCGGCCATACTTAGCCATACATTGTTTTGGGGGAGGAAAGTTGCATTGTACACAGTAATTTTTTTTTTAAATAGAATACTGTGGTTTACAGACAATCCTATTGTGTATCGCAGAACAAAACAAAGCGACCTCCAAACTCTGAGACAACGCGTCGCCAAGAAAGGGCGACTGTATCGACCGTGCCGCCCTGCCACCAAGCCCCGGCGGCGCCGCCGAAGAATTCTCAGCCCTTTCTTGGACCCTCTGCTGTCAATAATGATGGATGCACGAGGGGAATCTGGAAGTAGGAAAAGGTGGTGCTGGGACAAAGATGATGTGGGCCGGACAGAATTTTTCTTTATAAGAATGATTATGAAGCATTTTCAGTTACGTCAGATGCTTAACCATAAAGTTGCCACCTTTTTTTTTAAAGTTCGATGTAGTTTTATTCCTTGGGTCTATTTGTTTATAATGGAAAATATAAATATTTTTCATTAAAATGACTTTATAGCTTAATTTAAAATAAATGAGTAGTTAAGACAACTCTAATTGCAAAATAATTTGGTAAATGAATTTTTTGTGACTGAATTATGGGAATCACCCTTCTAGCATAGACGTAAGCAAGAGGTAGTGTTTGGGGTCATACCCTCCCGCTTAGTGGAAGAAAACTTGCATCAGTTTCCCATAGTGCCTGCAGACTGAAAAAAAATGGAAAACTTACATTAAAGACCAGTATGGAATTTTACATTAGTTTTCTATTTTGAAAAACAAAATAGAACACTGCGACCCCTCCTATACGATCATATACCCTCCTTCGGGGATTTTGGCTATGCCAATTGTTGTTCTCAGTGCAACAACCAGCATAGGGGGATCTGTTTTTGCTTGATAGCACTCTTCTGCAACAAATAGCCGACAACTACACTTTATTGGCAGTAAAAAAAAAAAACATGCTTTGTACCTCAGTTTTATTAGTTTCTATAGTGACCGACGAAGTTAATCATACCACGCAACCGGCTTCCAATATGATTTACTTATAATGATTGATTAGATATAATTATGTGTTTTAATACTTTATTTAATATTGATTTATATTTACGAACGTATGTTTTATATAAAACTTTTTATTTTTAGGTAAGGATCCGTATTTATGCCTGTTATACTTGTTAAATAATGGTATGAAATTTTTTCATTCTCATAGTATTTGAATTTTAAATTTGTCTTTCACCATACTTCGTTATAATTGCCATGCAATTTTCGATTTCATCTTTGGTATTTCACAAGTAATACTTATGTCGCTATACTTAATTTATGCAATTTCTCTATCTGTTTCCTATGACTCTTAGGGTAGGATGCGTTTTATTATATTGCAAGTAAAAGTGTATATAAATACTACCACATATAATGTTATTTCTGCGTTATAAGGCTTTCCAATTATCCATATCACCTTTGGTAGCGTTTAATCCAGATAAACGTGGCTGTAATATAACCAGTATAGCCTGTTTAGAAGAAAGAGGAACCCATATTTGAACCCTTCATAAAATTACTCATTTCGAAAATGGACCCTTAACGGGGTAAAAGACTCTTGAAAAAAAAAAAATAGAATTATGAAAAAAATAACTTTTTTGCAAAATTAAAAAATTAAAAAAGTATAGACTATTTACATAAGTTAGATCAACCTGTAGAACATGAAAATTGTTTTCATCTTCAAAACTCACTCGGCCGGAACCAGGAATCGTACCAGGGCCTCCTGGATTGCGTCCAGTTACAACTACGCTGAACATCCTATCTAAGGAATTCCCTTGAATTAAATCACAAATTAAATAAAATGCATTTTAAAAACGCGCACGCTAAAACGTAAGATTAGTTAATCGTAAAGTCACCAATACATAGAGGAATATCCAGGGTCTGGCGTTAATTCGGGGCCCCCATACACTCACGGCATATCAAGCACATGCAAAATATCAACACAAAACAAATTTGGAGTCAGGGGCAGGATCATAGCCATAAAGGCCCTTTTGTGATTGCGGAAAACTTGCAAAATTTTTATTTCAAAGTAATATGTTAAGACTTTAAAGAATGTATAATATTTAAGATTATTAATGTATTTATAATTTAAAATAAAAACTAATAAATTACTAGTTTTAAGTAAATTAAAAAATATATTTATGCTTTTATTTTTTATCACATATAAAATTTAGGGGCCCCTTCAAATTTGGGGGGCCCAGGGCCATGGCCTCGGAGACCCGTGCGTTAATCAGGCCCTGAGAATATAAAAAAGATGGTAAAGATAAATGTAAGACTTGAATAAAAGTTGGTATAATAAATTTTTGTGAAGAAAAATAAAAGCTATTTATTACGAAATTGTCAATTTTATTTTAATATTACTGTTAGCGTCTCTGATATTTTTTAAACGAAAATAACTATAAAATGAAAACTTCGTAAATACAGCACAAATATAAACTGACCAACAGATTTCAAATGCTATCAAGACTACAAGAAGTGCGTGCGACCCTACTTATTTAAGCCCGATTGGGGAAGGGGGAAAAAAATGCTGCAAATCTGCTGCAGTAGTAACAAAAGTAAATAGTAACAGTTGTTGATCTGACTTGAATAAGTAACGTCGCGGTGAACATTCTAAATACAGACTACTATACAGACCTGTCACTCTGGATAGTTTCGTTTTCGCGGCGGCCATTAGAGATAGACCAAACATTGGGTTGGCGCGCTCTTGGCGATGGTCTAGTTTGATCCGAGCGCTTGGCGATGATCTGGTTTGGGTCCAAGCCGATTTTCAATGTTATAACCCTATTTCGCTCGGCGAAAACTTAGAACAACAGACTAGCGTGGTTTGAGTAACGTGAAAAAGGATTATTTGTTAAGTGTTTAGATCATTTTATAGAAATGGATTGATAAAAGAAAACTGGTTGCGTTACAGGGTATGTAATTTATGTTTATTAAAATTGAAATAATTTTAGTTATCACCATCCTACATACGTGTTCATTATAAGTATACACGTGTTCATAAGTATACACGTGTTCATATAAGTATACATGTGTTCATCAAACGAAATTAGTGCTGTGTTGTTATTACTGCCGGATTAGACTAAATTTTAAGAGGTAGTGGTATAATTAGTTAAATATTTTCCGTATTTTTATATAATGTGAAATAATTGATATTTGGATAGCTTTTTCTTAGTTGAATGTGATATAGTATGTGTATATATTTATGTAAAATTTTTATTAAGTGCCTTATGGTGAAAAATTCCCCCCCCCCCTCGGGTAATTAATGATTGAGTTCCACAACTTCGATAGTGCATTTATGTAAATTTGATATTTACTATATGAATATTTTTATATTAAAAAAAAAAGTCTATTATCAGTATCCCAGAATAAATTAAGAACGATCAACACGCTAGTATACTTTTTAGACTGAAAGTATTATATAATATTTCAGTCTTTTGAGTATGTTAGCTTGTAATTTTTTGTGCATTATGTTTTATAGTGAGACAATGCAATGTGTGTATTTTTTAATCTATTTTATGATTATTTGAATTAAATATATAACTATGTTTATTTAAATATTCTTAAACTAATGAATATATTTATGTTGCAGATTAATGTATTTTTAAATCCTGATCCTTTCTATAGTTTCAAAAATTATAAAAGTACAGTCCTCAACATTTTGTTCCCCTCCCGTTTAAAAAAAAATCGCCAAGCGAGCGATAACGCGCCAAATCTGGCAGACGCATCGCACTTCAGTTGGTCCATCTGACTAGCGCTAGTGTCTATGGGACATCCCATGTTAGAAATGTTGCCATAGGATCCTATGGGAGTGAGCCTTCTGAATATAGTATTCTGTGATTCTAAAGAAGGAGGTTGTTTTGTGCCTTTGAAACGGGTTGATCAGTTTATGGTGTTTGTGATGTATTTACAAATTTTCTTTATCCGGTTACTATTGCAGCAAAACCTTTATTTTTTGTTTCATGTATAAATAACTGTATTTTAACACAAATAGCTGTTATCCTATTTGCTACAAATTAAGGTTATAGTGATCAATCAGGTGCCCATTAGCGGGGTAGTACCACTTTTCAGTCTTATGTGATACTGTTCCCAGAAGTTCCGTGGAGAAGCTAAAATGTCCTATGTTTTGAAAATTACCTTGACTCCTCTTTATACAGTTCACATCATCTTGGGGTATTATTTCAAAACTAAGAACATTCAACACAAATACTTTCTAAAATTAATCCAATTTGTGCTTTGTTTGATAAGGACAAATGCTTATATAAAATAACACAATCATATCAATTACCTCAGCATAGAAAACCCAACACTGATAGAAGCACTGCAAGCTTTATTGATTACATAAATTTTAAAAAATCATGCCATGCATTTTTTCGATTGTTTAAAATGTAGAAAATGTACAATATTTTATATATATGGATAATTGAAAATCTGAAAATTGTACTCGGGTTTATTTTAATAATCCCAGTTCAATGCAGACATGCTATGGTGGTAATTGCAGTCGATGTACATTTTTGGAATCAAGTGCAACAAGTTAAAATAGTTTACCAACTTCAACTATTATAAATTCATAATTAAGAATATCTAATCAAAACTGTTTAACATTCAACTTGGAGGTTTATTATAAAAATATAGGTTTTGCTATAAGATTAAATAATTTCAACTGTTGCCTGTTTTAATTTTTAGGGTAGAAAATATAGTCTAGGGGTTAGGTTAAAATAGAGTATAACATTTAGTTTTTCACAACCATAATTTTTTTTTCACAAAAATAGAACCCCAATACAAAAAACCTGGACAAAACCCTGCTAAAGATTCATGATTATGAATATCATGGCCTAGCCTGAACTCTGTTACAACGTGATAAGAGTTAGCTGTTCAATCAATCGCCCATCGTACCATACAATCAATGTAATACATCAACATCATCTTCAGGATGAACTTGTGAACAAGTTTTTAATAGCAATCCGCACGCAAGTTTTTTTTCTCATCTTCTTATACAAGATATCCCGATTAATAACAATAACCTAACCCATACCATAGTAAGGGAGGGAGATTGATTTCTACGCCCTTCTGGGGGCGAACACGGCCTATGCTAAAGCGAACCCGAACTCTTATAAAACCAATTTTCCTCCGGGATGATTGATCTCGCCCTCATTTCGTTCATCTCGCATCATCGCCAGGTGGTGTATAAAAATTATTGGAAAGGGTGCAGTGGAAGGTACGGTACAGTGGAAGAATATAGGAAGCATGCAGTGAAATTTTATTAACCTAGTATTTGTTCCCCCAGTATAAAAGAGACCATGCGATAAAATTCGTTTGATATTAAATTCACTAGATGTTAATCTTAATGCCGCCAACTTGGCAACAATTTCCAAAAGTCAAGTTGCCGATATTTCACTATATTTGTTACCAAGCGTAACATATAGAGGTATTGACTTTGTATATTAAATGCAATTCTTTATGATTACGAATTATCGCCAACTTGGGGGACAATTCCCCAAAATAGCTAAGTTGGTGCATTAACTAAATTGTCGCCAAGCGTAACAAACAGACAGACAGGCAGATATTGATTTTTCTCATGTATATGTTTGAAATCAAATACGTTGAAAAATAACCAATCACAAACTCCCCGATGGGAGATGTTTCAATAACTTTCCAAAATATAACTGATCTCGCTATATTGAAATATTATAAACCGTTATCCTTCCAGTAAAGTCTTATCCTCGTTTCAACAATGCGTTAACTATGGATTTTGTCTGGGTTGCTATTAAAATGAAACTTACTAGTTCTAACAATGGATTGGGATTTAATAGTCCCTGTATATAATACAAGAAATTGACCGTTCTGATTAGATTATGATCATTCAACTTTAAATTTACAAGGCTATATATTGAACGAACTTCTCCACTTCTGCAAGTTCAATCTATTTACACTGTCAATTTGTTGAGTACACAACTTTTTTGCGGGAAAGCTGTTATCTCTTCTAGTACTCTCCTTACATTTCTTCCTCCACAAGTACTGCCCATACGGCAGAACTTTGTTATCTATAGTACTACTTAGTTATCTATGGTACTACTCCGTTATCTCCGTATATGTGTAATGGCATGCGTCTTCGTTATCTATGTAATGGCACTACCATGGTCGCGTGTCATTCTGCTCCAATGAGGATATAACTTTTTCTAGTGGGCCACGCAGTAAGCGCGTTCTGATTGGTTAGTTACAGTAGTCAAGGTTAATGACCTATCTACGGACCTTGAGTTACAGTTAAATAAAAGAAGAATGATCTTTGCTGTTGCAAAGCTTTATTCAAGAAGTTGTACTCAATTTATTAACCTTTTCAATTTCCATTTTACGCGGTGTACGTTTGCCAGGGTGACCACAGACCTGGAAAATTGGGAGAACCTGGAAATATCAGAGAAAAATCAGGGAATTCCGTTAAAAGTCGGGGAAAACTGCGAATTTTTTTAATAATTTTTAACCTACTTTATAGTTTTCTTTTAGCTGAATGAACAATGTTTGTTGATTCCATGATGTCACATTTTTCATTTTGCATTACAAGAGCCATCACTCATCTCTTTTAAACCAGTGGCTGGAGGGAGAGTTTTCATTAACAGGCGATGTAACCTCGATAAACATCTTTCTAGGGGGAACGTTTCAGGGAATTATCAGGGAAAAATCAGGGAATTTCTAAATATGAATTTCTTGTGACCAACCACCCTGGTTTTCACAATAAGTTGAAGGTTTAATTTATTGATTCAAAATTATTCAGTCGCCATTTTATCTCAAGACCGATTGGGTCCTGTACTAGTCAAATTTAGTGTTAAAATCGTCAAGAAGTATGATTTTATGCAACTTATTTTGAACACACAAAATAATATATTAACAAAAATCCATTTCTTACTCTATCATACTAATGTATAGAAAAAGCATGGGTTCCAGAAAATTTTCGAATTCGAAATTTTGACGGATAAGTGCGTGAAACCTAGAACTACATAGAAATATTTCATTATCAATGCTTATTCAACACGTTCATTAACATTCTACGATTCTATGACGTATTGATTGATTTTTATGGAGAAATAGGATAACTCCCGGAATAATAATGATGATATAGTCAATGTGGAAAAAATGGTATTTTGAACAATGCTGTGGATGTAAAGGGTATTATATACGTATTAACACATATGTCAAATTACTCCCTGATAGACCTGATTCGTGTCAGATACGTCCGTGATAGGCCTGACCCTGTCCGTGATAGACGTGATAAACTAGAAATAATTTCGTGATTTTTTACAAGTTTTTAACAGCGAGTGAAAATAGATAAAAATGTACATATTACTTTCCCAACAAAACATGTTAATGTATAGAGAAAGTATTAGAATAAGGTCGAAAACCGAATTTCGAGTTTTCGATGGATTTACACGTTTCGGACACACTTAGAACATGACAAAAATATTTTTACTGGGACGTCTGTCTGTATATCTGTCCAATGTATGTATCCATTTTAGCTCAAAAACTACTCGACGAAATTTCACAAAGTTTGGTGGTCATTGTTTGGAAGTCGTTTGTAGTTGTCGGTTACCCTGGTGCTGATTAGATTTTGGTACAGTTCGAAAGACTAGAACCAGTCTTTTTTTTTTCCCTTTTGGAATGACCTTCAAAATGTAGTAAAACTCAGAAAATAAAAGACAAAACATATTTAAATGCATTAATTAAATGCTTGTTGTATACATACACTTTTAACACCGAAACGAATAAGACTAACAACATTACTCTAGGAAGAACAGTTTTCGAGATATTTCAGTTTTTTTTTTTGGAATTTTGAGGAGCTGTTGATGTTTTAAAACGCATAAAGTTGTTAAACAAAAATTAATTAAAAGGGCAAAATGGATTTAATTTCGAATTGTCGAATTAATTTCGAATTTAATTTTGTCCGTGGCAGTTTCTGCAATTGAACTCTTTGATGGATTATAACAGAAGAAACACATTTGTGTCTGTAGCTAAAGTTATGTGCTGCCCCCATAATTTTTTTTTTTATTTGATGCTGATTATCATACTAGTACAGACCTAATCAACGTGAAATGTGAATGCATCGCACTTTGGATATATTTACATCGGTGCACAATTTTAACTTCCGACCCAAACAGCTATCTCTCTTTGAAGCCTTCTGGGTTTTCTCCATTGAACCAGTGATTTTAGCATTCAATACGGCCAATATTCGGCCGGGTCTCTGAAAGCAATTAGTTTATTTCCGTAGGCGCAACACGTATTGTTTGGCAAAGTCTCGGCACAAAGTAAAAACAACTTCTTTTGTGGAGAGGAGAAGAAAAGGGAGGGGTTGTTAATTTAATCAACAAGTGCTTAAGAGAACCCAGATGACTCCCCGAAGCCTGTGCCTCGGAGATTTGTGAAGGGATTTTCGGACAACCCATAAAATAAATTTGTTTCAGTCGAAGGAATGTGAGGAAAGACAATTTTATTGTCCTTTTTCTTTTCGGTGGGCATGCTTGAAATGGCTAATAGAAGACATAAAATACTCCAGTGTCTGGCTTGTGGGTTTAGACTAAAGATGGACAAACTGCGGCCTAGGCCAGTCGATGTGTTTTACTACGCCCCACTCAACAAAACTGGATTTTTGTAATACCATTCTAAAATAAACATTTTCGGATCTCATAAATAATGCCCAAAGGTATATGGCAATGTTTGCATCCTCATATTCATGCGAAAAAGTGTTTTTAACCATAACTGCAACCAGGAAAAGTGATTTTCATAACTTACTGATAAGCATCTTTATTCTTTCTTGAGAATCACCTCCTTATAGTTTAACAAGTTATAAAAAATGTTCAACTCTCTAAATGAATTTTAAAAACAATTTAGTAGGTAATTATCATTGTTTCGTATTCTGACTATTTAAAAAAAATCTGATGTGGGCAACACATGACTTTCTTTATATAATGCAATGAATTTACTACTTTTACAGTTGAAAAAAATGTTACTCTTATAGTAGATACTTATATTCTTTCAAAGATATTGAATTTTCTTGAATTAGTCGTCATTTTTATTGATATAGGGTCATTTTTATCCATTTGGCGAGATTTTCGTTAATTTGGAAACATTTAAAAATATCGCCAAGTTGGCGACATTCCGCTAAATTCATCGCCAAAATCTCGCAAAGCGTTATGGATGGAGAAATAAGTTATTCTTACAGCAGATAAATGACTATTGGCGTTCAAATACAAAAGTATTACTCAAAGTATCTTTTCTCGTGAATGGAACGAGTTAGATCCACGAGAATGATGTCACCAAATTTATCGCATGATATTACATATGAAAATTGAACATGTTTCTTAACAGTTAATATATTTTTTTTAATTTATGGGACTTTTTGATAAATTTATTTGAAATATGTGCAATATCTCGAGAACGGTTCAGGCTAGCGTTCTGAAATTTATGTCAATCGTTTTCTAAGGAAAAATTACATAAGAAATGTCTATTTGGGTAACTTTATTAAA
The DNA here is from genome assembly GCA_951213105.1 of Amaurobius ferox. Classification (NCBI taxonomy): domain Eukaryota; kingdom Metazoa; phylum Arthropoda; class Arachnida; order Araneae; family Amaurobiidae; genus Amaurobius; species Amaurobius ferox. The sequence continues at coordinate 112,585,482 of OX578136.1, forward strand.
GGTTTTGATTTTTTGATGATTAAACAATAGGCTTCCAGTATTCATGGATTGCGATTTTTGTACCAAATTTCATTCGAATCGCTCCATTCGTTCGTGAGATATCGTCTCCACAGACTCACTGACACACACACACACACAGACATCACCTCAAAAATTGTTCGATTCGTGATCAGGGATGCATGAAACGTGCTCTCCCGTCGAAAACTCGAATTCGAATTTTCGACCCGTCACAATACTTTCCTTATACATTATGTATATAAGGAAAGTAAAAAGAAAAATTGAAAATTAATTTTAAAGAAAAAATAATGAATAAAAATATTTTCCCCAAAAAAATCTTTTTTTAAATCATTTGCCCCTTTTGTAAGTTTACCCATCCCTGCTTTAGCCATATTTAAGTTATAGTTAAACAAGACAGGACAATACAGAAAATTGTACAAAATCAGCGAAGTCTATGTAAAATAGAATTTGAGTTAAACAGCCTTTACGTTATGCAGCTCCAATGTATGCTATTTTAAGTTCACTCTCTACATTAGAAGATTTGCTCTTTTGAAATGCATAATCAATCACCTACACTGGCAGATTACATTGTCACATAAACGGGTGGAGTCATATATAGAATGTGGATGGGGAAACCCATTTAGTGTCCTCATATCACTTGTCCATCAGCGACTGATCTCAGATTTATTATTATTATTATCATTAGATACATGTATATTACATACATACATGTATATTACATACGTACATGTATATGGAACATTACGGATAACAATCCAATTGCAGCGAACCATGCAAAAGAAGCAAAGGTAAACTAAAATGGTATATTCTGACAAATACGCCTAATATTAGCTTTCGAAATATAAATTAAGCAGAGTGTGGCTCAACTCGACTAAATACCAGAATTCTTCTCCCCCCTCCCCTTCAAATTTTACAAGAAAATTTTTGAAAAATCGGTACCGTAGATTCAAATGATTACAACTATAGCGTGTTACCATTCACATTAAAGGGCTTGAAAAATTTTTTCGATTGATACCATATTTGATAATGTACACCCAGGGGGGGTAACTTGCCCCCCCCCCCCACCCCCAAGGGAGGTTAATGATGTCACGAAGGAAAAAAATTGTATCGCTGATATTTTTCACGCCAATAATTAAAACTATTAAGTCTTCTGATCATTAAGCCTCAAATGAACCCTTTCATGCATGATTTTGTCCTATGCTCGCCATGTTTAAAAAAAATCCAATAAATTTCAAAGTTTTTGCTCCAATTTAAGAAAAAAAAAATTTGTATCTAGTTCTAGATTTTCTGATAGCAAAGCCGGATATAGAGTTTCGTGAAAATCCATTAATATTTGTGGCTGTTATCGAGGTTTTACGAAATACTTTAAAGGTTCAGCAAGATTTTACGAAATATTTCAAGGACTCAGCCAAGCAAAGAAGGTTGGGAATCATTGCTCTAACCCTTGAAGTACTAAATAAAAATAGTGATGATACAAAAGAGATGCGAAAGCAAAAGTGCGAAAGAAAAAAAAAAAAATGTGTTGAGGATGAATATGAAATTTCTTCCCGTATCAATGAGCTGAGCTGTAGTCAAGAGATTTTTAGGTAAGAACCCTTCTTGCCCCAAACTTTATAAAATAGGCATTATATATAGCAGAATTCACAAAGTTACGATCGCTTTCAAAGGATAATTCACAACCCACCTCTTTTGACGTCTATGGTCGGGTTATCCGGCTAATCTAATTGATAAGTTCAGTGAGAAATTTAGTTTCTAGATCAATATATATATATATTTGTTTTTCTATAAAGTTCATATAGTTTTGAACAGTCTATTTTTTTTGTCAAGTTGAAGAAGATAGAAGATTTTTTGTTTTCCAAGTTTGTGATGCTTCTATCTCAAAAATTAAAAGTGCTAGCGATGTATAATAGCAAGGGACTAATAATAGCTTTTTAAAAAAGCCCTACAAGGATATATAAATGTATTTTAAATGGATTCTTAATTTCTAAACATAGTGGTTATAATTTCGATATTTTACAATTTTGAAGAGGTGGTTCTAATTTTGATATTTTTGTTAGCTATAAACAGTAGGTGATTTGTAGCTCTTTGAAAGCCCGACAAACAAACAAAAAAATCTGATGTGGGCAACGCATGACTTTCCTTATATAATGCAATGAATTTAGTACTTTTACAGTTAAAAAAAATGTCATTCTTATAGTAGATACTTATATTCTTTCCAAGATATTGGATTTTCTTCAATTAGTAGTCATTTTCATTGATTTAGCGTCATTTTTATCTATTTGGCGAGATTTTCGCTAATTTGGCAACATTTAAAAATGTCGCCAAGTTGACGGCATTCCGCTAAATTTGTCGCCAAAATCTCGCCAAGCGTTATGAACGGAGAAACAAGTTTTTCTTACAGCAGATAAATGATTATTGGCGTTCAAATACAAAAGTATTACTCAAAGTATCTTTTCTCGTGAATGGAACGAGTTAGATCCATGAGAATGATGCCACCAAATTTATCGCATGACATTACATATGAAAAGTAAACATGTTTCTGAACAGTTAATATTTTTTTTTAATTTATGCGATTTTTTTGATAAATTTATTTAAAAAATGTGCAATCACTCGAACGGTTCATGCCAGCATTTCTAAAGTTTGTCAATCGTTTTCTATGGAAAAATTACATAAGAAATGTCTATTTGCGTAACTTTATTAAAGGTTTTGATTTTTTGATGTTTTTTCAAAATTTCACTCGAAAATTTAGGAGGGTTCTGAACATTCAATTGTGTTTTAAAACAATACGCTTTCAATATTCACGGATTGTGATTTTTGTACCAAATTTCATTCGAATCGCTCCATTCGTTCGTGAGATATCGTCTCCACAGACTCACTGACACACACACACAAACATACTTTCACACACACGTACACACACACACAGACATCACCTCAAAAACGTTCAATTCGTGATCCGGGTTGCTTGAAACGTGCCCTCCCGTTGAAAACTCGAATTCGAATTTTCGACCCCGTCATAATACTTTCCTTATACATTATGTATAATATAAGGAAAGTAATATATAATTAGCATTATTGGCTTTTTATTTTATTCACTCAATACAATTTAAGCTCCACCGCTTGGAAGCTACCATATATATATATATATATATATATATATATATATATATATATATATATATATATATATATATATATATATATATATATATATATATATATATATATATATTCTACGTATATATACGTATATATTCTACGTATATATTCTACATATGAATGTACACAGAGATCATGTCAAGAAATATATTCTAAATAATAATTTTCTTCCTACTTCCAATAAAATTGAATATAAACACTTTGCCAAAGACGGTTTTGAAAATATTACTATACATATTTTAGATATAAAAACAAAATCAGCAGATAGGATTTATTTTGAAAACTACTATATTAAATCACAGTGTACTCTTTTTCCATATGGATTAAATCAAGTGTATCTAAATGGTAATGTTGTAAAAATAATTTTGTAGATAATAAATATTCTATTTTTAATCACCTTTTTTTGAAACCCCATTTAAATGATAATGAATCAACCAAACTCAAAAGATTTAAACGAGGAAAGGGACATTCCTTACTAAATGATCATAAATCTGAGATTATAACTCTACATAATCAATTTAATAGAACTTTTCAATGGAAATTCATAAGATCCTGGGTTTTTGCAGTAAAGAAAAAACATTTAAATAAGGTTTATGCCATTTTTTTTTTTAAATTAAATCTTGCTAATGAACATTTTAATCATATTTTCTTTGATTTGCTTATTACAAGATTACAGTTTTTAAATTTAAAACTAAATCAATTTCATTATAATAATACAACTACTAATTCTTATTGTGTTATCTCTTTCAAACATCCTATTTATAATTCTCTAAATTTTGGACATCTGTTTAACAAGTTTAAACATTTATTGCCTATTGGAGATTTATGTGTTTCAAAGACTTTCAAATACAACAAGCCTATTGGTAGGTCTATATTTAATTATAATGAAGTTTCACAATCGCTCTCTATTGATCATTATTCTCAGTCAATTGTAGATAGTGAATGTATTTGTAAATTAAACAAATTTGCTACATTTCTAAATCCAGACTTGGGGCATATAGTTACAGGAGATTTAGACATTGTTAGTGACAATGTGTTAAGAACCATTATGTCATTTGGCACTAAATTTAGGATACCTTCTTGTAATAATTCTTTTAAAGTTTTAAAATCAATTAATCTAGATCTTGATAAATATATATATAAATTAGCTTGTAAATACGCTCTGCCATTAGAGGCATTTAATATGTGGAAATTTACTATATTAGAATCAATTGAAAATGCTATTAGAGATATTAAATTGTCTAGATCTTTATATAATATTGATAATATTAAACATTCCATTAATGATTTACAAAGATCCTTTGTTATCACCTATGTTGATAAAGCCTCTAATAATTATGTTATTATCTGTAAAAAATTTTATATTCAATTTCTGTTAGATTATTTAAAAAATAATAGTCTTTTCAAACCTGATTTACATTCCATCAATAGTATTAAATTGAAAATTATCAATATGTATAGTGATTTAAATATTAAATATAAATATCTTAAATTTCCTTATATAGTGCTTATTCCAAAATTTCATAAAAATCCTATTAAATTTAGAACTGTAATTAGTGGCCATATACTTACTCTACTACTGTGAGTAAATTATTACTAAATTCTTTAAATCTAATAAATAATAGTTTAAGCCAGACTAGCAATAATTACCATATTTTAAATAATAGTAAAGAATTAAAGAATAAATTAACATCTCTTAGAAAAATAATAGGATTTCAAACTTTTGATTTTAAAGATCTTTTTAATTATATTAAGATATCCGATCTATATGATGTAATTTTAGCCCTATATAATGCTTATATTACACATCTTTCAAATTAAATTAAATTTATAAATTTTCCTAAACTTCTTCACTCTGTTATTTTCAATAATTATATTTTTCAAGGAAATAAATTATGCTTACAAGTCTCAAGAGTTCCACAGTGTGGCTGCAGTAGCAGTATGTTAGCTAATTTATACCTTTATTATTATGAAATGTCATTTACTTCAATAGATTATACTTTTTACAGATATGTTGATGATCTAATTTGCTTAGTACATACAGAAAATTATCTCATAGATATAGATTACTATCCAGACAATTTGGAATTAATTCCTAATGAAGCCTACTGTTAGTAAAAATGTCAATTTCTTGGATTTAAATCTTTTTATTGATCCTTCTAATAGAATAGTTACAAATTTATATGATAAAAAAGACTTTTATAATTTTAATATTAATAAAATCTTACCATTTAATTCCTGTAACTCGATTCAATTGTTTAGAAATATTATACTCAATCAGCTTTTTAGAATTTATAGATTATCTGATAAAAAATTTCATGCTATGCATATCAATAATCTCAAAATTACTAGCAATTTATATAAATATCCCTCTTATTTAGTATATAGTATTGTTAAAAAATTTAAAATAGCTGGATTTTTATAATTCTTTTCATAGTATCATATAATTCTATTCATAGTATCTTATATTAGCCAGACATCTCCATTCTTTCTTTTTTTTTTTTTTTTACATTCTCTTACATTCTCTTCCACTTCAGCATTACTATTATTTGCCCCTCCTTTTAGTAGCTCTTTTTGTATATTAATACTTTTTCTTAACATTTCGCTTAACTGTTTTTCAATTCTTATGAATGGCAACAGTAAATGGTTTTTTATTTTTTCTTTACGAATGGCAACACTGGTCTCTTCTATCAGTGTTCCCGGTTTCGACTCGATTGTACATACGCTGTGCTTTTTCCAGGTATTCATTTTTTCTTTTTTATTTCTTCTTTATGTATGTCGTCCAAGTAGAAATAGTTTATAGATATAATCTATCTATTTCTTCAGAAACATACATGTTTTGTGTCTGCTTCTTAAAATACTTGGACTTGAGACCGAATTTTACGAAGTGAACATTTCCATTTGTTTAGGCTTAGCCCTTTTCCCACGTGTATAGCTATATAGCTTGTTTTATTAAGTTTTTCTTTTTTCGTTTCCATACCTTTGAATTTTGTTGGTTTTCTGTAACTTGATAGCTTGTGTTTTGTATTTTTTATCCATTTGATTGATGATTTGCTGTATTATATTTTATTCTGTGGGTGTTTTAAAAAGTTAGGTTTATCGTGTTACATCTTCTTACTTTTCGTTCATTGGATTTTCAAACTACTATTATTATATATATATATATATTTAATTTACTTTTATAGAAAACATATCTTCCCATGCAGAATTTCTCAGTTAACTACACCATATAAACGATATTGTTATTCTTATATTAATTGCAGTCTATTAATGCAGTAAAATGTAAAAGTGATATACGTTAGGGATATACTTTAAGGATCTTTAAGATTTATATATGATCTGAATAAGAAGTTTTATAAAACAACATAATTTCGAGTGTAAGTAATTTACGCACTTCATTGTTTTCTGAATGGCAACAAGTATATTCACATGTTCGATGGGTTTATTTTCTTATTAACTTTTAATAAAGTAAGAAATTGCGTTATTTTAAAATACCTTTTTGCAATAATAACATTTTAAACGCAATATTTTTATCTAATTTTATAACTGTCAGCTGATTGTCTTAAATCAGAGTAAAAATTCTGTGTGTTCGCTAAAGATTCTCCGTAAGAATACAGTTAGGCCTAACCGACACATAGCCCTTCCGTCATTATTCTCCGGTCTTTTGAGGAAGAGAATATTAAAACCCATTTAATGAGATCATTTTGAGTCATTTTGCTAATGTAAACAATACTATATAAACTTTATACTAATAATATATTTTTTGTAAATTAATTTGTAAATAAAAAATCAAATAAGATCTTTACATTTATTAACTTTCACTAAATAAAAATTTTCCCACGATTTTTCGCGGGTTCTTTCAAGTATTTGTTGCAGTTCTGACTTGCACATACCGCTGTTGTTTACCGTACAATATACAAGAAAAGCGGCAAATAGTTGCAGAAAGAAATTTCTTTTTTTCTGAAAGTTTTTGCTTTGAATGATAGCAACAGCCGGCTCCTGAGAGCAACATGTCACATGAAAGGTTAGAGGGAAAACATTTCTGATTTTCTTTTTTCATTTGAAGCAGCCGTGTGTATTCGTCTTGGAAAAGAACTTTGTCTCTGCATTCTGATTTGATACGGTTTACCATTACTTAGCTCTTTTTTTTTTTAATTTATTTTCCTATGTAATTTGGAATAGAATTAAACGCGATTTTAACAGATTTGAAGACAAAACAATTTTACCTTAAAATTTTCAATTTATTTTAAAGAAACTGTTATTGCTTGACCGGTAAAAAAAAATTAACAAGAATTACTGGGAATGAAAAATCTGATTTTGAGCAGCACGTGACTTTCCCTACATAATGCAACGAATTTACTACTTTCACAGTGAAAAAATCTGACGTGAGCAGCATATGACTTTCACTACAAGCTCAAATCCATTTTCTCTTTCTTCCTTTCATGCATGATTCATTAAATTGAGTTTAATTACACAAATCAACACTGATAATTGTTTAAAATAACACTGAATTTGCAATTTTCGTTTGACGACCGGACGCATTCAAAGAACACGTGGCAAAAATACGTAAAAACTTAAATAACTGGAAAACGGATAGATCTAGACTTATAAGGTTAGTCTTATTCTTTTCACTGTCAAACATTACGCATAAAACAAGCATTTCATTGATACATGTGAACATATGTAATCGATGATTTTGGCGATATTTGCTGGCCATCTCGCAATAAAAAGCAGGTTTTTTTTTTCCGAATCGTACCAAAATTTAATCAGTACCAAATGTTGTGAAATTTCATAGATGGTTTTTGAACTAGAGTGGATACACACATTGCACAGACGTCACGCTAAAAATAGTATGTTCCTGTTCTATAAAGATTGTGTAAATCCGTCGAATACTCGAGTTCAGATTTTCGATTCCAGTACTTTCCCTATATATTACCAAGTATTGGTACAAAGGGAAAGTATTGATATAATGTCGATAATCGCAACTCGAGTTTTCAGCGTAACTACACGTTTCGAGCACTTTTGACCTCTAGAAAACTCACCCATCCCCTAAAAAAAAAGATAAATAAAATAAATAATAAAATTAAACTTTTTAGCTAGACGTTTGTCTGTCTTCCTTCTGTATGTGCAATGTATGTATCCACTCTAGCTAAAAGGGATTAAGAAATATTAATGATAAAGGATTCATAAGAGTTAATGATAATGCTAAGAAACTCTGACTCGACCACCCACGGTTCAAGCCGGGGGTCGAGTCTGTGTAGACTTTTATTATCTCGTGTCTGCGTGGAGTACGGGCACGTTAAATCTGTGGGTCTGAAAGTCCTTCCAAGAGGCTAGTGACAGGGGAAGGAAGGTACGGGCCCTGTACATGTCACCCCTATTTGGTTCCAGTCTAAATTTAGTGACACTGTCCTAACCGTCCAAACAGATAGCTTGCTTAGCTGTCTCGAGAGAAAACAACAAAACTGTGTTTAATAAAATAGGAAAATAATAAGGAATATAATATATGTATTAAATACATTTAGCAACGTCATTTATTAATACACAATGAGTATTGACTGGTTTTTATACCCTTAGTTTGGGTTTGCAGGCGTACGAAATATTTTTCGAACTGCGATTCGCCTGATCTAATTTAGTAGCGTCTAGGCCAACATGGAACCTAGATCCAATGTAGGCTTAAGTAGGGGTAACGCCTTTAGTGCTGTGCTGCTACCTACTGTACTGTATTTATTTACCTGATCTAATTTAGTAGGAGCTAGACCTATATTGGAATCTTATGGATCTTAAGGATCCTACATCGGATTCAGGATCCAACATAGGCCTAGGTAGGGGTAACGCCTCTATCGCAGTGCTGTCATCTACTGTATATTTTTGCATGATCCAATTTGGTAGGAGCTAAGCCTATATTGGAAACTAATAAATCCTAAGAATCCTACGTTGATTTTTAGGATCCAATGTAGACTTAAGTAGAGGTAATGCCTCTGGCGCTGTGCTGCCACCTACTGTATTTATTTGCCTGATCTAATCTAGTAGGAGCTAGGCCTATTTTAAAACCTAATGGATCTTACGTTGGGTCCTTAGGATTCAAGGTAGGCTTAAGTTGGAATAATGCCTCTAGCGCTGTGCTGCTACCTACTGTATTTATTTGCATGATCTAATTTAGTAGGAGCTAGGCCTATATTGGAAACTAATAAATCCTAAGGATCCTACGTTGGGTCTTTAGGATCCAATGTAAGCTTAAGTAGGGGTAATGCCTCTGGCGTTGTACTGCCACCTATTGTATTTATTTGCCTGATCTAATTTATTAGGAGCTAGGCTTATTTTGGAACCTAATAGATCCTAAGGATCCTACATTATATCCTTATGATCCAACGTAAGCTTAAGGGTGAGCGTCAGTAAATTTTCTGCCCTATCCGCGCTTTGTTAACTTTCGCGGCACACATATTTCGCCGAAATTCTGCTCAAACAG